>JAZHYW010008201.1:0-159328 GCA_037355805.1 Ixodes ricinus | reverse complement strand
GGCATGCTTCGTTTCGGTGCAGCAGTACTTCCTCATTCGTCTCACTTTGAAGGAGCTTGGGAGCAAATGATCGGAATCGCCCGTCGTATTTTGGATTCCACGTTGTTAGAGCACAGACCAAGCCGTCTCAGCCATGAAGTTCTGGTGACATTTTTGGCAGAGGTTTCAGCAATCATAAATGCTAGACCTCTTGTTCCTGTTTTGATAGATCCCGAATGCTGGGACATCTTCTCCCCGTCTACACTCCTTACCCAGAAGGTTGGTAGAGACACGTTACCACCTGGCGAGTTCAACGTCAAGGATCTCTACAGAAGTCAGTGGCGTCAAGTGCAGTGCTTCGCAGACTCCTTTTGGCACCGTTGGCGACGTGAGTTCTTGGCAACGCTTCAGAGCCGTCGCAAGTGGCCGGATAGCCGTCAAGACCTCAAGGAAGGTGACATTGTGCTCCTAAGGGACAAACAGGTTCACCGCAGCGAGTGGCCTATGGGTGTGATTGTGAACACTTTCCCGAGTGCGGACGGAAAAGTGCGAAAAGTAGAGATCAATACGGCGACCAGGGGTGAACCAAAAACTTTCCGACGGCCAGTCACTGAGACTGTCCTTCTCATCTCAAGGGAAGACTAATCCAAAACCTCAGTGTGTTTCCAGTTTGTAAACGTTGCGTTGTAGTGTCATAGTGGTATCTCGTGATACCAGACGGGGAGTGTGCTGTTACTGCAATGTATACCGAGTTTGGACTTGCTCGGGTTAGCCGCATCGCGTTGGCATCAGTCTGTGCCGTGTGTCTTTCTTCCTTTTTTTTTTCTTTTTGGACTCGTTAGATCTGGGATCACCATGTAACGCGCTACTACAAAGCACCGTCTTTTACGGTGGTTGTTATGGATACAAAAGTACAGTTTTTCTATGACATCCAGTCGTTCGCTATCTCAGGAGTGGCCGCTCTGAGGCGCGCCATGGAATCAGAATAGATATACATCTTCAAATTAAACACAATCAGGCAATTTTTCGTATTTTTTTCTAGACGCGGAAGAGTTATGTTAGGTTTTAAAGCGGAGACACTAGTTTCGGATGAATAATCACTGCATATAAATCTGGCTGCTTTATTCTGAATATTCGAGCCTCGATGTTAGGTAATCTAGGTGTGGATTAAATATTATACTTCTATATTCCAATTTAGAGAGGATAAATGTTTGGTACGCGAGTAATTTTGTTCAGTGGGAGCTAGATATAATGTTCGTCTAATGAAAGCAAGTGTTTTTACTCCGCTATTTGTTATTTGCTCAATATGCTCGTTCCATGATAATGCGTCCTTAAAATACATGTCCAAATACTTGTATGATGATGAGTGTTCTAGCGGTTGTGGAAGTAATGCGTATTTGGTTAGCGTTTTAGTGAAGGATTTAGTTACGGACATTTGTTTGCATTTACGAGTGTTAATGTTCTTCTGCCATAGGGAACATTATGATGATATCAATGTCTATTAGGTGCATAAATTTTCCGGTAAATACACGCAATCATCAGCGAATAGTCTAACAGTCTAGTTAACTGATGATGGTAAGTCATTGAGATATATGTGTGTGTGTGTGTGTGTGTGTGTGTGTGTGTGTGTGTGTGTGTGTGTGTGTGTGTGTGTGTGTGTGTGTGTGTGTGTGTGTGTGTGTGTGTGTGTGTGTGTGTGTGTGTGTGTGTGTGTGTGTGTGTGTGTGTGTGTTAGAAACAAGAGGCCCGAGTACACTACCCTTAGGGACAGCTGATGCAACAGTAACGGGACCCGAATTGCCAGACAAGTGTACAAGTGTAAAACTGCTGGTCTCTTGGCTTCTGAGATATCATAGTTTGAAAAATCGATTGCACATATTTTGACAAACTTTTCTTAGACCGTGATATATGTGTATAGGTTCAGCAATTCAATGCACTCTGCCTGTTCAAATATTGTACTTATTTTGCAGCAACCTATCTGGTTGCTACATTGAAAAAACACCTGTGACCTGTTTCTTGGCAATGTCATAATGTGAAAACTTCATCTTTGCAACAAAATACCCGAGCATTGCCCCATATGCTGATACATTTCGACAGTACCGAGTCTGCGAAACGACACAGGTATGTTAGGGCGGCTAAAAACAAGTTTTGTACGCAAACAGAAGTGGGCATGGGAGCTTCATATTCAAAATTTCTTGCATTTACAATACATAATGGAGTCGTAAATAAGAAATTGGTCATCTTTGAAAACTGCAAAACGAGCCTCCCAGTATGCATAAATTCTGCAAATATCCATCTTGAAAATTTTTTATACACATGCACCTTAGATGCTGTAAATTTTGTGACATTAAGACACAATACCTGTGCTGCATGTCGGCATTTACGCTGTGGTACCACAAGGATGTCCAAGAGACTGCTACAATGACACCGACTATCTGCACACACACACACACAAAAAACACACACACACACACAGATGCATCGACTTCATAGAGCAGTTGCCTTGGCATGGGGACAAAGCGCAAGCACCTTGCTGGCCGGACAGGAACTAATTTATTTAGCCTTGACCCATTAGCTTCTTTGCTTGGACGTTGCACTGGCATTCACAATATTGTTGTCATCTTGCAACAAAAGTTTCTCAGTTGAATGTTTTCACTGTAGTCCAACACATGCTTCCGCTCGAACTCACAATGGGTTCATCATCACAGGCATCGAACATACTCTTCCTTGGTCTGAGTTCACTTCTTGACATCAGTGACGGTTGGCAGCGAGTGTCTTTGATTGCGGAGTTTCAGCTTTCCCTTTCTTTTGTTTGGCATTCTTGGCGTTCGTGCGAACATTCATCTTGCTGCGAAAATTTCACAAGAAAATGCTTCTGCGCTTTCTTGTGACAACACGGGTTTCAAAATGAGCTCACTCGTATGTAAATTCTTACAGGCGTCGAAGTCGGAAGTCTCCTTTTTGGCGAGTAGCTCCATAATGAGATATGTAACAAATCGGCGCTGACTGGGCATCGCCAATTGGTGAACAACATAGTTGTGTTCTACAGCATTTACACCAGGAAAAACAAGCCCTTCTATAAACCAGTTTCATTGCGAGAGCAATGAAACTGCGAGAGCAAAGTCTTCCTGTGCGAGCAAACTGTAGCCAACTTGTTTCGTGCTGTCGATGCGGCCTTGCATTTTTCGCCCCTCAGGTTTTTCAACGTGGTGTAGACTGCACGGCTGGCCACATAGCCCAGGGCCGGGAGGGTGTCTCATTTTGTACAGCCAAGGGCAACATTGCAGGTATACCACATTGCAGGTAGGGCGTCAAGCATCCGCTCGCTTGTGAAGATCTTCCCAGTTTCCGTCCGTGCTAGCTGTAGTGATCGTTGACAGCGCGCTCCTCAGCAGTATTTTGTTTTCACCTTCGTAAATGTGTCTTGTAGACACGTGATATTAGAAGCAAGCCAGTTGCCTATACATTCCGAAGCTATCTTCTAAGCTGTCAGTTTTCAGCTTGTCCCATGGAGGCCGTACACCAGCAGGAGTTCATCAAAGCAGTATCCGGGATGTGTATTTGACTGCTTCTGCAGAAATAGAACGAAGGAGGAAATCGTATTAATCCAAAGAAGGGTAATGTAATCAGAAATGGGTAAAAAAAATACAAAAAAAAGAGATGAATGCTCTTCTTTAAAGGGCAGCTGAAGTGGTTCCGTATTTGAGAGAAAACACTGGCATTCTTTTGATCTGGTATTTTGGATCATGAACATCAAAATTATTTTTGAATTTGATGTGCTGAATAATAATAGTAATAATAATAATAATAATAATAATAATAATAATAATAATGCTTATTGGACGAACTCATAAAACCAGGTACAGACAATAATAATATTAATAACAATACCAACATGCTCCATAGAGCTTCCTGGTGTGTGGTGGGATTCCTTTGGGAGGCTGAAGGGGCTCCAGCTAAATTTTTAGTATATGCCTCTGTTGTATGAATAAGTAAACTGGTCAATGAACCATATTCCGGCTTCCGTGCACTCCAAACTACAGCTCAAAGACCCGCTAAAGTATAGGTCTTACTCGGGACTCGTAGCGGATAATTTCTGCGCTCCGATGACGCTACGCAAAAACGACACAATGTACTTTTTTTTTTCACTGATGTGTTGGTTGCAACCGTGATAATCTATCACTTGCATACCTTGCGAAAATTATTCCAACCCGAACCCATAAATAAAGTCATTTTTATTTAGTTCTGCTACTGCAAGTAGCGACCAGATCAGCATTTGAATATGTTGCTTCCAGGCCACAACCAAATCACTCCTAAGTATGCATTCAGCGAAAAGTAAAAACGAGAAACGAACCCACGATCATAAAAATTGAAAAGTTCTCACCCTGCCATGCCGTCAAGGAGCGAGATCTTCCCGTCGATTCGCTGAATAGTCCACGCTTTTGTAGTCATCCTTGCAGAAACTCAAATATGGAAACTTTCACATCCAGTTTTCCGCCAAAGCGCGGATATACAACGTCTGTACGGAATGACAGCACGGACAATCGCACAGCCACATTCGCACGAATCGGCGGGCGACGATTGTGTGTAGGGGTGTCGCGAACCGGCCGCGGGTCGAGTTCGACCAGGTTCGACTTTTTCGAACTTTTAGTGAAAACTTCGCCGAACCTTGTATTGAGGTTTGACTCGTGCGCGCATGCGCGACAGGCTGGCCAGTTGAGTTCGGATTGGATGGTGATGGTGATGGCACTAATTGCTTCTTTCAGTTAATACAGTACAAAAAATTAAGTTATTAACTTCTTCAGTGATAATAATAATAATAATAATAATAAAATTAATAGTAATAATAATTTGTTTATTTAATGTGCCCAAAAACAACCACGCGGGTCTTCACATTGGCGCACACAAGACAAAAAGAAGAAACACAGCACACGCACAGGTTCAATGTACAAATTAGCATATGACTACAAATAGGTCGCACACTTCACACAAAATGTAATAGAGTTTCAACTTTCAACTAGACTTGCTTGATAGCGCGTTGTCATTCAATGCTCATGTTTCTTTTATTGTTGGCCGTGTGATGAAAACTCTTGGTATCATATCTCGTGCAACTCAAAAGTTCAGACGCCCTGCTTCTATGATTCGTTTATTTTGTGCTTTAGTTCGTTCACGGCTTGAATTTGCCCCTGTTGTTTGGAATTCTCTAAAGTACACAGTCTTTAAGTATTGAATCAGTGCAAAAAATAATGATACGCATTTTGTATGATAGACACTTTCAGCGTCGCTTGTATTATGATTATGAATGAGGGTTTTACTTAAGTCTTTGTCAAATAGAAGATTCGAGCGTGATCTGATTCTTTTGCACAGGGTGATAAATGGTTGGACTGATGCTAATCAACTTCTGAATTCTGTCGATTTTCATGTTCCTTGTCGCGTTACCAGAAATTTTACCGTCTTTTATATTCAATTCATGTCTAAACTCTCACCACTGTCCCGTATGCAAATTTCATTTAATACAATCGCATCCTCTACTTTGGACATCTTCAGAGATCCCCAGTTTTTCGCCGGAAACTGGAAAATAAGAATTGATTTATTTTAATTGCAACTGTTCATAAAATAAAATAACCCATTGCATAAAAAAAATTCTCCAAACCTAGACTTGCTTGTATCAAGGTCTGGCCACAGTGTCCACAAAGTCGAACCGGTCGAATCTGGTGAAACGTTCGAAGGTTCGTCGAACCGGTTCGACCCAGTTGAACGCCGGAAGTTCGATCTAAAACTCTGGTTCGACAAAGTTCGCGACACCCCTACTAGGGCTGTCGCGAACCGGCCGCGGTTCGAGGTCGACCAGGTTCGACTTTTCGAACTTTTAGTGAAAAGTGCGGCGAACCTTGTATTGAGGTTCGACTCGTGTGCACATGCGCGACAGCCTGGCCAGTTGGGTTCGGATTGGATGTGATGGTGATGGCGCTGATTGCTTCTTTCATTTAATAGAGTACAAAAAATTAAGTTATTAACTTCTTCAGTGATAGGAATTGATTTCTTTTAATTGCAACTGTTCATAAAATAAAATAACCCATTGCATGGAAAAAATTCTCCAGACCTAGACATGCTTGCATCAAGGTCTGGCCACAGCGTTCACAAAGTCGAGCCGGTCGAATCTGGCGAAAAGTTCGAAGGTTCGTCGACCGGTTCGACCCAGTTGAACCCCGAAAGTTTGACCTAAAAATCCGATTCGACAAAAGTTCGTGACACCCCTAGTGAGAACTTTTCCATTTTTATGATCGTGGGTTCGTTTCTTGTTTTTACTTTTCGCT
Source organism: Ixodes ricinus (assembly GCA_037355805.1). Taxonomy (NCBI): domain Eukaryota; kingdom Metazoa; phylum Arthropoda; class Arachnida; order Ixodida; family Ixodidae; genus Ixodes; species Ixodes ricinus. Next base: position 153,032 of record JAZHYW010008201.1, on the reverse strand, counting down.
GAATGCACACTTAGGAGTGATTTGGTTGTGGCCTGGAAGCAACATATTCAAATGCTGATCTGGTCACTGCTAGTAGTAGCAGAACTAAATAAAAATTACTTGATTTTTGAGTTCAGGTTGGAAAAATTTTCGCAAGGTATGCAAGTGATAGATTATCACGGTTGCAACCAACACATCAATGTGAAAAAGAAAAAAAAAAGATGTACATTGTGTCGTTTCTGCGTAGCGTCATCGGAGCGCAGAAATTATCCACTACAAGTCCCGAGTAAGACCTATATTTTAGCGGGTCCTTGAGCTGTAGTTTGGAGTGCACGTAAGCGGGAATATGGTTCATTGACCAGTTTACTTATCCATACAGCAGAGGCATATACTAAACATTTAGCTGCAGCCCCTTCAGGCTCCCCAAGGAATCCCACCACACACCAGGCAGCTCTATGGAGCATATTGTTATTGTTATTAATATTAATATCATTATTGTTTGTACCTGGAGTTATGAGTTCGTCCAATAAGCATTTTTATTATTATTATTATTATTATTATTCACATCAAATTCAGGAAGGATTTTGATGTTCGTGATCCAAAATACCAGATCAAAAGAATGCCAGTGTTTTCTCTCAAATACGGAACCACTTCAGCTGCCCTTTAAAGAAGAGCATTCATCTCTTTTTTTTGTATTTTATACCCATTTATAATTATATTACGTTTCTTTAAATTAATACGATTTTCTCCTTCGGTCTATTTCTGCAGAAGCAGTCAAATACACATCCCGGATACTGCTTTGATGAACTCCTGCTGGTGTACGGCCTCCATGGGACAAGCTGAAAACTGACAGCTTAAAAGATAGCTTCGGAATGTATAGGCAACTGGCTTGCTTCTAATGTCACGTGTCTACAAGACACATTTACGAAGGTGAAAACAAAATACTGCTGAGGAGCGCACTGTCAACGATCACTACAGCTAGCAAGGACGGAAACTAGAAAGCTCTCCCCAACCGAGCGGATGCTTGACGCCCTACCTGCAATGTAATATACATGCAATGTGGCCCTGGGCTGTAAAAAATTAGATACGCCCTCCCGGCCCTGGGCTATGTGATCAGCCGTGCAGTTTACACCATCTTGAAAAACCCGAGGGCGAAAAATGCAAGGCCGCATCGACAGCACGAAACAAGTTGGCTACAGTTTGCTCGCACAGGAAGACTTTGCTCTTGCAATGAGACTGGTTATAGAAAAGCTTGCTTTTCCTGGTGTAAATGCTGTAGAACACAACTGTGTTGTTCACCAATTGGTGATGCCCAGTCAGCGCCGATTTGTTACATATCTCATTATAGAACTACTCGCCAAAGGAGACTTCCGACTTCGACGCCTGTAAAAATTAATATACGAGTGAGCTCATTTTGAAACCCGTCTTGTCACAAGAAAGCGCACAAGCGTTTTCTTGTGAAATTTTTGCCGCAAGATGAATGTTCGCATGAACGTCAAGAATGCCAAACAAAAGAAACGGAAAGCTGAAACTCTGCAATCAAGGACACTCGCTGCCAACCGTCACTGATGTCAAGAAGCGAACTCAGACCAAGGAAGATTATGTTCGATGCCTGTGATGATGAACCCATTGTGAGTTCGAGCTGAAGCATGTGTTGGACTGCAGTGAAAACATTCAACTGAGAAACTTTTGTTGCAAGATGACAACAATATTGTGAATGCCAGTGCAACGTCCAAGCAAAGAAGCTAAGGGGTCAAGGCTAAATAAATTAGTTCCTGTCCGGCCAGCAAGGTGCTTGCGCTTCGTCCCCATGCCAAGGCAACTGCTCTATGAAGTCGGTGCATCTGTGTGTTTGTGTGCAGATAATAGTGTCATTGTAGCAGTCTCTTGGATATCCTTGTGGTACCACAGCGTAAATGCCGACATGCAGCACAGGTATTGTGTCTTAATGTCACAAAATTTACAGCATCTAAGGTGCATGTGTATAAAAAGAATTTCAAGATGGATATTTGCAGAATTTATGCATACTGGGAGGCTCGTTTTGCAGTTTTCAAAGGTGACCAATTTGTTATTTACGACTCCATTATGTATTGTAAATGCAAGCAATTTTTGAATGTGAAGCTCCCATGCTGTAGAGGTGGTCGCTTTTGTTTATTACTTTTTTTTCGACCGACAGGACGGCATACCCCTGCTCTGTTTTGTTTAGCCGCCTGTCGGCGCTTCGGTCGGGAATGGGGAAGCGCCTTGGGAGACGAGTGTCGCGTTTCAGGGGGTCCCGTGCCGTTACGAGTCGGAATTCTGCTGGTTTATGAGCTTTTCCCGGTATCGGCGAAATGGCCGCGGGCATGTCACCCTCTTCGTTGCATTTCATGCGGAACCCCGGTTTTCAAACCCACGTGAAAGCACTTAACTTGCCGACGAGAGGCTGCTGTCTCAGCGCCGCGTGCGTCTACCCCTTGACCCTGAAACGCGGGGCCAGACGTAAAGGTTTGCCGGGGAACCCACGGCCGAGACATTAACACGTCACCGGTCGCCAGGTCGTTTGCTGGGAGACGAAGTGCTTCAGAGCTCTCGGAGTCGTGTCTCGGAACTCTTCCGTGACGCCCGGGGACCAGGCGCTCCCCATCATATTCTGCATATGCCTGGCGTGTCTTTCTTTTTACTTTGTTGCCAACGGCCTTTCGCGGTGGCATAGACCTGCCCCAGCCGACATGTCTCGGTGGTTCTCGCCGTGTTTCGCGAATGTGTATCTTCTGTGGCAGATAGGAAAGCCATAAGTCGTATTTTATTATCGGGTTCTGAGAATCAAGGCTTGGCTTGTGGTTCACTCTCGGAGCATTGACCTCTCACCCGATTGGTCGGAAGTGCGTTGTGTGTAGGCGTTGTAGTTTGGTTCCTCTAGCCAATGGGACCAGGGTCGAACGCTGATTGGCCTAAACGGGTTCGAGCACGCTGTTTTAGACCCTGGCTGGGCAGGGGAATCTTTGAGTTTTGGAACGGGCTCGTGAGCGACCCCACTGACGTTCAGCTCCCGCGGTGCGCCGCGTTACCTGTCGTGCGCGACAGCGTCTTCGTCTTCGCGGCTACAAGGTAGTCGCCGTCCTTACCGTGCGCGGTAGGACCATCCGACGCCGAGGCGTCTGTGCAGTCTGTAAGCCGTGCGCGGCAGTTTATTACAGTTCGCACTTGTCTTTTATGTAACTGTTTCATCCTTTTTTTTATCGAAGTAAAGTTTTGTTGATCTCGTTAACCCTCCGAGTTGTCGGTCGCCTCTGCATCACCACCGACGCATCCAGCCCTCCAGCAACTAGCTTCATCCACGATCCCCCGGTCCTCGACGGCAACTTCAAGGCGGTCCATCGAGGTCGGGGAAAACAACCTCTACCTAATGCCCACTTCCGTTTGCGTGCCCACTTCCGTTTGCGTACATGTCCACTTCCGTTTGCGTACAAAACTTGTTTTAGCCGCCCTAACATACCTGGGTCGTTTCGCAGACTCGGTACTGTCGAAATGCATCAGCATTTGGGGCAACGCTCGGGTATTACGGTACCTTTTGTTGCGAAGATGAAGTTTTCACATTATGACATTTCCAAGAAACAGGTCACAAGTGTTTTTTTCAATATAGCAACCATACAGGTTGCCGCAAAATAAGTACTATATTTGAACAGGCAGAGTGCATTGAATTGCTGAACCTATACAGATACATCACGGTCTAAGAAAAGTTTGTCAAAATATGTGCAATCGATTTTCAAACTATGATATCTCAGAAGCCGAGAGACCAGCAGTTTTACACTTGTCTGGCTATTCGGGTCCCGTTACTGTTGCATCAGCTGTCCCTAAGGGTAGTCTACTCGGGCCTCTATTGTTTCTAATGTGTATATATATATATACAGGGTGTTTTTTTTAAGCTTAACATAATATTTTTAAAACCATTAAAGCTAGATTAATGCGCTCTGCGCAGGTGAGTTATACAGTCAGGGGACATAATATAGGAGGCTAATCGTAACGATCAGTCAGCTAATTAGTTAAATTCGTTGATTAACTTTTTAATTAATTAAAATAGACATATAGTTCCAATTAGAAACTTGCTCAGCGTCATCGAAAACCACTAAACCAGCAATTTTCAGAAAGACTTTGAGCGCGTGAGAAGCGTAGTAGTGCACTAAAGTTAGCACTCGTGGAGCACGTACAAAGCTAGCGGTTGCCATAAGGCGCCCGCGCAATTTTTCGTCTCTTATCTAGCCCCAGCCTTGTACCTGCTCCACGAGCGGTAACTTTAGTGCACTACTACGCTTCTCACGCGTTCAAAGTCTTTCTGAAAATTACTGATTTAGTGGTTTTCGATGACGATGAGCAAGTTTCTAATTGGAACTATATGTCTATTTTCATTAATTAAAAAGTTAATTAACGAATTTTAACTAATTAGCCGACTGATCGTTACGATTATTCCCCTATACTATGTCCCCCTGCCGTATAACTCACCTGCGCACACCGCATTAACCTAGCTTTCAGGGTTTGTTCTTAAAAATTATGTTAGGCTTAAAAAAACACCCTGTATCAGTTAACTAGACAGCTAGACTATTCGCTGATGATTGCGTTATTTACCGGAAAATTAATGCACCCATAATGATCACACTATTGTCCAAGACATTTATATACGATATCATCATGGTGCTCCCTGTGGCAGATGAACGTTAACACTCGTAAATGCAAACAAATATCCGTAACTAAATCCTTCACTAAAACACTAACCCAATACTCATTACTTTCACAACCACTAGAACATTCATCATCGTACAAATATTTAGCCGTGTATTTTAAAGACACATTATCTGGGAACGAGCACATCGAGCAAATAACAAATAGCGCAGTAAAAAACACTTGCTTTCATTAGACGAACATTATATCTAGCTCCCATTTAAACAAGATTACTCGCGTACAAAACATTTGTCCTCCCAAAATTAGAATATGCGAGCATAATTTGGAATCCACAAATTACCTAGTCTCAAGGCTCGAATCTTCAGAACAATGCAGCCAGATTCATATGCAGTCATTATTCATCTGAAACCAGTGTATCTGCTTTAAAAGCTAACACAAATCTTCCCCTCTAGAAATAATACGAAAAATTGCCTGATTGTGTTTATTTCAAGATGTATATTACTCAGGTTCCGATTTTCAATCTACTTACTGCCGGGCTGCCAATTTTATATCATCCAGATGAGATAATTCCTGCAAGATTGAACCATTTCAGTGCCGTACTAACACTTCCCTCTTTTCTCTCTTAGTATTTTGTGTCACTGACTGGAACAAACTACCCGACCATATTGTAACTGAGCGATATCCCACTTCACTTAAAAACAAGTGCATCAATTTGTGTAACCGTGAACCTTGATTTGTAAAACTGCATCATAACAATAACATGCTAATAAGCGTTTTTGTGTGTGTGTGATTTTTACTTGTTTGTGTCTATTATTTTATGTTTTACTTTTTTTGTCTTTTATTTTGAATCTTCCCTCATGTAATGCAACTTCGGATGCCGTTGAAGTGAATAAAATGAAATGAAATGAAAATGAATGCTTCTGCATCATTTACCCGATTGATACTGCAGTTCATTTTATCTGGTCCCACCTCTTCGATTATTGCCATTTCATATGAATTCTTTTTTATACAACTCCCATGTCGTTCAGAGATAATTACGCCACCCATTTTATCGCTTAAAAAAATAACATATCTGTCTCAAGATATCACTTTCTTGTATTTCACAACAATAATTGTAGGTTATAATAATTTCTCCTGCGTTCTAAAATTGGTTCTTTCAATTACTCGACGTTCACAACTCTCATGTTAGCTCAGAAAAAAAAAAACAGTTCGAAAACCCGCGTTTCTACGACATAAAAGTGACGCGCGAAGCCTTCAGCTCAGCTCTATATGGCGCGGAGCACGTCAGCCTGCTGCCGTGACGTCAGACGAGGCGTGTTCTGGCGTTCTCCTCTAGGTGGTGTTGGCTCATGTCGCCGACCAAATAACGCCGACTGTGCAACGTTACGTCAGGGCTTTCATCGCCTTTCTTTAAGCACATCCTTCGAGGCTGGTAGACTGTGACAGTGCGCTTTTACCCTGTGTGTATGGATTTGCGTGTCTATTGACTGCGCTCTGACCGAAGTATAGGAAGGCTGTGATGTGCGCGAAGGACACCGTGTAATATTTTTTTAATTGACGCGCCGGAATTCGTGCAACGCGAGCCCAGTGGCCCAGGCAGTGGGATATAGAAGAAGAAGAGGAGCGTAAAAGAGGACGGCCAGTGTTGGTTAGCAGAGCGGCGTTCGGAGAACCGGTGGTCACGGCGGTTAAAGCAAGACCTCGGTGACCAGAAGGATTCGGGCGCGGAGGTGAACCCGTCGGGCGTTCAGACCCGAGGTTCGCCCCAGACCTCCACCAAGTCCTCCTGCCGTTGCCCGACAGCCATCTCCGACCGCGGCGGCGGTCATAACCTCTTCACGGTCACCACGTCGGGCCTTCAAGAAGACGCTGGTCCTGGAACGCTGAAGCCGAAGCATCTTTCCAGAGGTAACTACACCCACGACAGTCCACTGACCCAGGACTTCCACGCCGCCGGCCGCATCGCCAAGAACCGGTGAAGTTTTTTATGAACTGCGCTTCGGGTGTTTTCTTAACGGTGTATTGGAACGATAGTGACACCGCAAGCGATAATTTTGTATTAAGGGACGATTTAGTAATTAGCGCGGTACAACGTATCTCCTCTAGATCATTTCTTGTATATCTGTATTATTGTCTTTTGTTCTTTTTAATAGAGTGATTTTTGTTTTTCCTGGTAAAATGGCTTCATCTTCTTTCCCTGGGATTAATTGCCCATGTGTAATTTAATCATTAATCATAACGAAGTTTAGGCCCCGTCACTCAGAACCACAACAAAGTCCGTCTGCTATCTTGGGTCAAACCAGGCGCGCGGGTGTAAAACAGTCGACGCGCGGGTGTAAAAAAGCAAAACACAGATAAAAGGTGTGCGCGTCAGAGGAGGAGGGAGATGTTAGTGAAAAAATTGTAAGGGTGCAGGCGAGCTGGTGGAAGTTAACCATAGTTTTGTTTAACCCGAGACTGGGGTATTTCGGAAAAGGGACGAGAAGAAAAGAGGCCACAAGGAGGCGACGTCTCACGTCGCCTCCTTGTGGCTCTCTTCTCGTCCCTTTCCGAAATACCCCAGTCTCGGGTTAAACAAAACTATGAGGAGGGAGATGATGTCGCTACCTTTTTATTCAGGGGCATTACGTTTGACTGGGTTGCGGCTGCGAAAAACCAGACATTCCTGCTTCTTATGTTGCTTGCCAAGCTATTCCTTGAATCGGATTCCACGCTTCATACGAAGCACATATGCGCTTTCGTTTCTCGACGCAACGCTGTCAAACGCACTCAAACGCAAATGTGCCTGGCCTTCAGAATGGACTGCTGCTGCAGAAAGCTGTCACGGGGTTCGCTCCGTCACTCCGTTTAGTTCGAGGGGGACGCAGCTTTCGCTCACAGCCAGTACAACTCTGTAAACGTATCATCGTGACCACGCGCTCAGCACGTCGCCGTGCCCCTTTCAAAGGTGTGCCCCTCCCGGGCTCTGATGTCTCGTTGCGCCTCTTTGCCTCTCTCTCTCTCTCTCTCTCTCTCTTTCTTTTTTTTTATTTTTCTTCTGGACAGGATGACGTAAAAGCTAATGAAACATTTCGTTTTAAACACGGCCATTATAAAAGCCCGGGTTTTTCAGGACAGGCTTGCAAATCTGTACGCCGATGCCACGGGTGTGGCGGATATCCTTGAATCCGGACACGCGTGCAAAATGAGAACGACGCCTGGATATCAGAAGGAAGTGCTGTGCTGTGTGCGTGACCGAGGCAGGTCCGGCCGACAGCATGTCGGAAACTCGGCGAGGGTGCAACTTCCCGTTGGAGTAAATTGCGGCAGATCCTGACTCGTAGCTGGCTCTTCGAGAGAGCGACTAGTTGTTGACGGAGGCAGTTTTTGGAAACTAGCGGGCTTCTTCGGGGTGCAACAGGTAAGTCGCTCATTGTGAGTTATTCTTTTTTTAATGCCTTAGCCTTAGAACGCCCATTTTGACGAAAACCCTGCGGTGTCTTTCGTTTGTCAGTTGTCGCGTGCGACGTTCCCATTGGTCTGACGTCAGCACGTGTAAACCTCTCCCTCTCCCACTGACAAACTGACAGATACCGCCGGGTCACCGTCAAAACGAGCCTTTTCGTTTTCGGCAAAGTTAGCGCACAGCTGGCGCAGAGCCGGGGCACCTCCTAGATAAGAAAGCCGTAGTGCTGAATGAGATGGCGTCATCAGAGAAGGCCGACGCTGGACAGAGATTGGAAACGAATGCAGCGTCAGGCGTTCGGCTTCGAGTCAAGTTTGAGTCGAACGTTGACGCAGTCGCCATGTCCAATCTGTGCCTAGCGTTGGCCTTCTCTGATCAAGCCATCTCATTCGGCACTACGACTTTGTTATCTGTAGGAGGTGTTGCGCCGCGGCGCGGTGGAATGCGGGCGTGCTCAGTTCCTGTGCTGCTGTCGCCGGTTGTTCTTCACTCTGGGTTTCCGTAGTAACGGTTCGTGGGCTGTGATGTCTGTGTGTAGTTAAAGCGATGGATCGGTCCACTCCACGAGTGATGTGGATGCGGTTCTTTCCACGAGTGCTAAAGACGTGGTTCTTTCCACGAGTGATATGGGTGACCGTATTCATGGGCGTCGACGTACTCTGACAGGCAGAGTACAAAAAAGGGGTGAAACAAATTACAGGAAGATTCATTAGTGGATTTTTGGGGAATCCTTTAGTACTATGACCCTTTGAAAACGCTAACACTTGACCTCGTAACAAGGCCAAAAAGGAAGCAACAATAAATAGAGGAAGCAAAAGAGAAATCTGAAACAAAAAACGAAGGGGTCAGCGTTAGCCTCTCCCAAAGGGGACGTCTGTGGCGTTTCCAATGGTTATGCTAACGCATTCCCTAAGAATTCCAGAATGGATATTTCTGTATTTTTTTTCTTATTCGTTGTATTAAAGGGATACTGAACCAAGGACCTTAGTGTCCATAATAAGTGGCGCACGTTCTTTCCACGAGCCAGCAGCCGCCGGTGTGCGCGAGCACACGCAAGAAAAATGACGTCAAGGACCTCCATTTGCGGTTAAGATGACAGTGAAATGTATGGGCTTCGGGCCAAAGGAGAATAAAGACAAGTTTCTCATCTACACAGTGGTGCCTGGTGTAAAAGGTAAGCGATTAATTGGTCTAACAAGCACGTAGCTTTCACTTACAGAGATGAAAAGCCTGTCTTTATTCTCCTTTGGCCCGAAGCCCATGCATTTCACTGTCCTCTTAAAGGGCCCCTGAAAAAGAAAAAAAGTGTTTTTAAAACAGTCTGGTTGGAACACGCGTGTCAAAAAATGAATTTTACGCGAAAAAAAAATTTTAGAGCAATTTTGATTGCGCCAGACGCAATTTAGTCGGTAGTCACCTCCTTTCCACTTTTTCTCTCTCTCGGCATTTCGGGGGCGTGGAGGAGAGGTACTCCCCACCTCCTCGTAGTGGATCGGCTTGGCTGCTCGGCTGGCTTGTCTGCGCCCCGTACGAGAGCAATTGCTACTAGGGGTGTCGCGAACCGCCCGAGGTTCGAGTTCGACCAGGTTCGACGTTTTCGAACTGTTAGTGGAAATTTTGACGAACCTTGTATTGAGGTTCGACTCGTGTGCGCATGCGCGACAAGCTGGCCGGTTGGCTTCGGATTGGATGGTGATGGCTAAGGGATGAATTAAAGGCAGCGCTGATTGGTTATTTCACTTAATACAGTACAAAAATTTACCTAATAACTTCTTTGGGAATTAGAATTAGTTTCTTTTAATTGCAGCTGTTCACAAAATTAAAATAACCATTTTCATAAAAAAAATTCTCCAAACTTAGACATGCTTGTATCAAGGTCTGGCCACACTGTCCACAAAGTCGAACCGGTCGAATCTGGCGAAAAGTTCGAAGGTTCGTCAATTCGGTTCGACCCAGTCGAACCCCGAAAGTTCGACCCTAAAAATCCGGTTCGACAAAAGTTCGCGACACCCCTAATTACTACTTCCTGTGTCTGTTACAGTTGAAAACGAGCGTGTTGGTTAATGGATATAAACATGATATATAAGTCGTATCACCCAATTGTTGTTCACAGCCGCACGTGCGATGACTGCATCCTCAATAGACCCTTTTCGAAAGTCAGCGCCCCTAGTGTCGGTTGCGCGAACTTGACAAAATCCGCCATTACTGCGTCGTCAAGCATCGAGGGGTTGAACCTGAACCGTTCCGCTGCGTTCGGCAGTGGTGATAGCGTTTGACATGCCAACCCATTGCTGCGTCCCTCAATGCACCCAAAGAGGGCCAAAATATAAAAACAACACAAGGTGAGTCTTTTTTTTTTTTCACGTTAAAAACACCAGCATTTGAAGAAACCGCGCGGAGTGAGCGACGATCACATTTGGTTAGTCCGCTGCTGCCTCAACGCTTTTCGAAGCTTCGAGCGCGTGTTCACCGCTTCGGAGTGTAAAGTTAGCACAAATAAAAATAATCTATAGAGGATAACCCCTGTCCACGCGACATCGTTTCGAAATGCGTTTGAACTGCACGAGTAATCGTGCGATGGATCCCGTAGCTGCGAGCGACTTCTGACCAGTATTCAGAGTTGATTTCTGACAACGTTGCGCTGTGGTGTCCGATCACAAGTTGTGTGAAGTTTCCTAGTAGGTATGGGCACGTAACATCGGATAATACCTCGTCCGCACAAGCACTCGCACAAAAAAAAAAAAGAAGAAAAGAACGAACGCAAGGAGTGCTCGCACGTCACGACATTACATGAAATTCGATAGAACATTGTTTTACGTTCCCGACATCGGCATTGCATGGTTCGTCTTGCTAGGACGGATAGGTGTACTTCGTCTCTTTAATGCCGGCATCGGGAGCTCGTGCTGCAACTTCTAAACATGTTTGCAAGCGCGCGCCCGGGGCGGTATCGGGCCTCCGAGAACGATTTGCTTTGCTCGTCCCCGCAACGTTCTGCTAGAGCTGCTCTTCAAGTGCTTTGACCACATTACCTCGTAACTTTGTCCGTGAGCATGGAACTCACCCGATCACAACCGCAAAAGGCACAGCATGCCATAGACTACATCACACAGCATATTTGTCTGCCCCAACATAAAGTATGGAATGAATGAATGAACGATATGTTGTTGAGAATAACACTGGAGAGTAAAACAGACGTGCACATGGGATGCATAGGAGAGTTGACTTTATTAAGGTCGTTTCAAAAGCTTGTAACAAAACAAATAGGGACAGAGAGACACACCTGAGTCTTGACAGAAGGCTGTTTAAAAACAACCAGTAGAACAGCCCAACGGAAACAAGTTTCTATTGCAAAGTTCCGTCTGCATCGTTTGAGTTATACAACCACATTTTTTCTAACCGCAATATTTCTACTCCCAGGTTTCCTACTTTGGCTTTCATCTGGCTCCTGAAGCAGCTTGCTTTGATGAGCACTCCGGAGGTGGATCTGAAATAAATTTGCTTTCTTGTTTATTTATGTTTACTGCATAGATTATACAGTGAACAAACATACTATGTCTTCACCCACATTGTTTTTTTTAATAGGTAAGAGGCATAATCTTAGCAGTGCTCACTATGTGTGAGAAAAGACGCGTCATATATGCGATTATTCGTTTACTAAGCGCCGGAAGCTTTTACGACGCCGAAAGTTAGGACTGGTTTGTCCTAACTTTTGAGCTAGCATGCTTGTGCTGACAATGGACACAGTTCACGCTCGCGGGCACCACACACGTCAAACCGTCAACGTGAAACTTGCCAACACAGAAAGCAATGCAATCAAAACAAGTGCCTTTGCTAAAAAAAATAAAAAAAAACGATGAAGCACGGCGTACAGAGGCGAAGTTCACCGGCACGACGCAAGAGCGATTCTGTTTACCCCTCACCCCCCGCCTCGTACTCTTTAGTCCGTACGCCACTGAGCTTCGCAACATTATCTCAAGCTGTGAGAAGTCAACGAGCCGGAAAATATTACATTTCGTTTCATCATGCAAAAGAGGCCGAAGATGCGCGAGTATCTTAGGCCTCTTTTGGCGTTTCCTTGTGCACGGCGCTGCGGCAGACGGCACAAGTCCGCTTGCACGTAAAAGACACGTTTACGGCGTGAGGCGCGCGCTTGTAGCTTTGGGTTGGCTCACGCTTAGGTCTGAACGGGCGACAAGAAAGAACAGTGCTTACCTCCTCAACACTTGAACCGACGCCGGATCAACGTAGGCCTCGGCGATGAACTTGTTGCTTCGGGCAACCTGGCGGCTCGAAGCGAGTGTCGAGGCGCGGTACGCCTCTATCTTACATTTGTTAAAGCTACGCGGAACTGCAGTGTGGTCAGTGCTCCACGGGGAAGGCAAAGTCACTCGTCCATGAGGACCGTAGGTAGCCAAAGGTACTGCCAGTACTGCCACAAGCACCTGCCATCGCTCGCTGCCGAAACGACGACGCAGTAATGGCGGCAGTTTCGGTATCTCATAGTTGCTTGACTGACTTTCGTAAAGGGTCTATTCTCTGATACTAGAATACTGGGTGGGCACAACAACAGGTTTGGGAGAGAAATCATTGAATCATTTGCCATGGGGACTGTAAACAACAACATTTCTGCACCTTCATTATCATTGACAAAGACAGAGGTCGAATTCCTAACACCAGAGATGACTAGATTACTGACACCTCGTCGTGACGCTACAGCTTTTTAAACTTTTATATTTATAGTACATTTCCCTTTTGGGGCTGTAAACAACAATAATTCTGCACCTTCATTATCACTGACAATGACGAAAGTTGAATTCTAAGTAATCAGACAAATAGATTAGTGATACCTCGTCGTGACGCCAGCGCTTTTCAAACCTTTTATATTTAGTGCATTCCCTTTCCTATATAACTATTATCTCCTATCCCTCTTTGAGACCTTTGGGGGGCGGTTTTTCGTTGTGCCATTCTATGTTCTTGCTAAATGAAAGATGTCCTGTTCCCGTCCTCGTCCTCGCTGTTTTATACTTTCAAGTTTATATATATGTGTGTCTGTTGTTCGCACGTCGTACCACGTCGTACAGCCGATTCACACGACGGACCGAATCGCGATTTTTGTCCGCAGACCGTGTACCAAGTGACCGGCACGTCACCGATTCCTGCAATCCGCGCCTCGTCAGCGGACGCGCCTTTTTCACTCGCAGATTTTTGGCGGGAAATTGACTTGAAAAGCGTTTAGTCTGGCAACGGTACATTGTTTTCTTGTTTTTGTTTCTGGGCGATGAAAACAAAAGTGGCGCATCGTTGTGTTTTGTGCGTTCGCTGGTTCATTTTGTCGGACGTTTCTTCGTTCCACGTGTGAAAGGAACTGCAGAAACTTTGTCTGGCTGACGCGACGCAGGTTCCTGTACTCCTCCGGGTCCGCGTCAAGAAGCTTCCGTCAAAACTCGTCTAGCACGCCGCGATGATTCTTGCACGTCCAACCAGGATTTCACCGAGCAAGACCTCTCTTGTGGCTGTGGTGAACTTGAGTGTTGAGCGCGGCAGTGCGTGAAGGCATCTCCAAACGCACCTTCGCGAGCCCAGAACTTCGTTACTTCTACGCGGAACCCTTCTCGAGCAGGACCATGCCTGTGTCACTCTCATGCTTTGGGTTAGTAAAGCTAGTGGCGCTTCGCACGAAGCCTATCACGGTGTTTTGTCTCGATCTGTACGTGACAGCGGCGCACGATTCTTTATCGCGGTAGCAAACGTCGATTACTCTCTTGGACACCGGTGCCAGGTGCGATGTTGGAGTTTCGAGGCACTGTGGGGTGGCGACCAGGTTCGGTCCGTTTTCGCTGTCGTCCGCTCGTCGTCTCCCTCGTGTGGATGGGCTTGGGAGACAGACGAACCGCAGACATGTCGTCACCCTCCGCGGATCAGTTCGTCATGTGAATCGGCCATGACTAAGTAACACAAGCAACAAGCCCTCTTCAGTAGGTCTTCACATATAAACGCGATAAAACTATAAAACCACCCGAGGACGCGAGACGCGTTGCAAGACCGCGACCATGACAGAAAAACGAAAGGGCGAAGCTTTTGTTTGTTGTTTTATCCGAACGGAAGTAACGATTTTGTAAAACGTTTGTAAACAATTACGACGTTCATTCGATGGATTGTTTCTTAAAGCTAAAAATATGTAATTCAAAAGGCGATTTCAAGACATCACGAAGATTTTATAACCAACATCAAAGCTGTCACTCATTCTTTTGACCAATGAGAAGCTGATTTGAATGACCATCGTTACCAATGAGAAGCCGAGCTGAATGACCTGGAATTTGCGCGAAAAATTTCAAATAAATCTCTCGCCGTCAATATTGCTCTAAATTTTTTTTTCGCGTAAAATTCATTTTTTTACACGCGTGTCCCAACCAGATTGTTTTTAAAAAAAAACTTTTTTTTTCTTTTTCAGGCAGGGGGGTAAAGGTGGGTGAGGAGGAGTGGCAAATCCCGTGCGCCGACACCCGCGGTCCCGAGTGAAAGATCGCGAAAGAGAGCGACAGAACACGAGAGAAAGAAAGCAATGTTGCCCGTTGAAGGACGTCAGTCGCAATGGTAATCGCGAAAACTGAAAACTCTCAGCAATATAAACAGTGATAATTTAACGTTGTAAACAAAATTCTAAGCTATTCTAACACTTATAAAAAGCAATCTACTCATTACGCTATTCTGTCGAAATATCGGAAATCTGGTGGTTGCGCGGTTTCGTATTCCTCGGCCGCGCCCAACGAGATAGGCCGCGTCTCACCTGCGAAGCCGGGTATCTGGTTTAGTTTAGCGTTGACGCGAGGCCGTACATCTGCGCGCTATGCAAAAACAAAGCTCCGAAAGGAACGCGAATGTCTTTCCACCGGTAAGTTCGCAGATTGTTGAAGTTCATGAAACTGCTCTGATGATATAATTATATTCGTATAATCGAAGACAGTTGGTAACCATGTGTGGGCCCCCGAGGGTCTGCCTGCATGCTCCGCCGCTTGCGGCAGCCAGAATCAGGGGGGGAAAGAGGGAAAGGGAACGCGGCTCACCGCGGTGGCGGCCATTAGAAAACCGCTTACGTTGCCAGCAGCGAAGAAGCTGCTGCCATACACGGCGGACTGAGTGTTACTATCTTTTAGTTTGGGAAAGAGAATGTATTGTTGTGTTACATATGTCCGCCTGCAAACAAACAACTAAGTTTAATTATATTAATTTTGTTTACTAGGTTCGAAACCTTAAAAACGGGCTTTCGACAACTTATTGCTTCCGTCATTTCGGAGTACACAAGGCAGTTATCTCGCTGATCTGGTTTCGGTTTCGGAGACCGTGAGCCCGGCACAAACCGTGAACGTTCCAGGGTAAACGTTCCAGAGCAGGGTAAAATACAACCACACGGCCCACCAGAGCAAACGCATAGCTATCGCAAATCTTGGCTTGTGATTGCGCCTTTGTAGATCATCTTATCCCCCCCCCCCCCCACCCTTTTTTAATTTTTTTTAAATATTAGTTTGGGTGTTGCAGCAGTGGCGTCACGAGAGTCAGCGGCACCCGGGGCGGTAGCCTGCCGCGACACCCCCCCCCCCCCCCCCCCCGCTTTCTGGTAGCCCACCGCAACACCCCCCCCCCCCCCGCTCTCGCATAGCCCGCCGCGACTCCCCCCCGAGCGCTGCACCCGGGGCCGGACCCCGCCCCCCGCGCCCCCCCCCCCCCCGCTCCCCCTTGTGACGCCACTGAGTTGCAGGCCACCCGGTATGGGCCTTCGGCCTATCTGCGGCACCCCCGTCTCTCCCGAGCCGAAATAAATGAAATACAGGAGACGCGCAAACGACGGGTATAACAAAATCGTCTGCGTATTCCGCACGCCTCGCAAAAGCACTTCCCCACTCACCTTGCGAAAAGCGCGAAACACGGAGTCCGCACCGTCCTGACTTCCCAGACTTTTACCTGCTTTAGAGCAGTTTGTACCTGCTAGTAGGTATGTGTACTGAAATTTGAAACTAGGGGCAATGCCAGAGAGAAGAGAGACGAAGTTGGGAAAGCTTGCTCGCTCTCCCCTATTTCTGAACTTTCAAGTGATTGTACCATATTAAATGCACCAACGCCTCCTCCAAAAACAAATAAAAAGCACTATGTTCACTACGTAAAAAATGGTCTCAGTTCATGCGTCTGTGGGCAGGTAGGAAATCTTGCCCAAATTTATTCACACCGCATGATGAGCGCAACAAACTCACACGAGATCTACAGGAAAATTTAAATATCGGTGATAACTTAAGTTTCCCTGAAATTATGTATAACCGGTCGTTTGCAGGACCGAATCATCTACTCGAGCGGTGCGCGTCGCTGTGCAAACACGTCGCTGCGGAAACGCAGTCCAACAACGCGAAGCATAAAAACGGCAGATTTAGGACAACAATCCGGAGTCCATTGTTCAATTAAAACGACGTAATTTTGTTGAAAACGCCCGCACCTTTTTACTCACGGTATGCGTCGGGAATCTTCGACGTTTTGAAACGGAACGAAGGAAGATTTACTTTTAAAGACGCTCGCCCCAGCTGGACTGGATCAGCTGACGACGACGGAACTGAACCCGTTAAACTCAACGCCACAACAACCAATTTGCGCTCCGGGTTAATGTGGCTTTCTACCTCCAAGCACCGCACACACACCACGAACGTTTCAGCTCTTTGTCGCATCGCCGTGTTGCACCAAACAGAACGAGATCGCCGCAGTCAACGCAGCGCTGTCCTGAACCTTGGCTTATGGTCGCGCACTCGTGGATCCGGCGACTCCCTTCGCTTCCAAAGCACACACGACGATTACGAATGACACTTTCCGTCTTCCGGGAACATCACAGGGGCACTTCTCCGGTCACATCCTCGCTACATGTGTTCGCAAACAGCGGAGCTTCTGGCTTCCCGGCGAAGCGAAACAACGTGCGTTGTTGCTGGCTTCCCGTCGAAGCAAAACAACGTGCGTTGTTGCCAGACTTGCTCCGACCATACAAAAACAACGAAAGCAAACCGGCTCTAGCTTCCAGCGTACATCGGCGTTGCCCCGTTGCCAGATTTTCTCCGTCAGCTTTAACTTAAAGATGACCTACAGATGCAGCAACACTGGTACCGAGTTTTCTCATGGCGGCCAGCATGGAGAGCCGTAAATTCTGAGGAGGTTGCATGGGAAGCGGCGGCAGCTTCCCCCCCTGGCCAGAATGCATGGGAAAATGGCGGACCTTTTCCTCTAGAGTTAGTATGTATGATCTCTATGTTTTCAGGGGCCCTTGAAGCGCGAAATGGAGGTCTTTGACGTCATTTTCGTTGTGTGTTTATGGGCAATAAATTCTTTGGTTCAGGGTACCCCTCTAAGCATTAATTGTATAACTATGGCGCATTTGAGCCCTTTTTGTCGTTACGTAGTACGACATATTTACAATATACTTGAAATAATTTCCTAAATATGTTCACTATTTTTATTTTCAATTAAATTCAATTTGAAAAGGGCATATCGATTCTTATTTAAATATCACAAATTTTTCGCTGTATTATAATATATGAAATACAAAATTAAGTTATTTGCATATCTACTTGATTGACGCCAATATTCCTTGTGATCGGCGCACCTTATGAGCATGTATACTTAGCAAAAGATACAACACAGCACATGTTTTTGTTGTGAAAAAGATTTAAAGTATGTTGGAACTTCCGAAACCCCAGAGTGGCAATCAGAACAATTTTGGCAGAAGTGCCGTTGCCATGAAAATCGAAGCAGACTTCCCTTGACTTCCCGACTTTCCGGCATGTTCAAACATGAAAATTGAAAAAAAAAAGTTAGCAATTCCTTTATATTTATAAAACTAAAAATCAAAAATATCAAAAATGTTTAAATTACCAAAAGACACAGGGTCTCTTCCCAAGACGACTTAAAGGCGAAAGCCTAAGCGACAATGTAAACGTGATAGCAAACCTCCGAAGACAGCGCTCTCCGACGACGCACTTTTGGCGTGTTTCTGTCGTTTTCGTGTCGTCGACGTGTTTTCGCTCAAGGAAGGTCGACTGAACGATGAGACATATAAGACTTTTGCCTTGTAATGAAAGAAAGTTGGAACACGACACTCTAAAGAATGCAAAATGACTCACTAGGCCTCCAAACGCTTTTAAAACTCAGGTTCTAATGCCCCTACGGAACCAAAAATACTACGTCACTATTACGTGAGCATAATACTACCGCGTGCATGATCGAGAAGATATGCTCCTCCTTCATCTAGAAGATTCGCGTTCACACTTACCCCCGCACCTTCACCAGAAATGTCACGAATGACAGACGATGAGGCAGAAGAAACAATCAATCTAGGATTTAATAAGGGCGAACTTGTGTTAGAAACGAAAAAAGAACACACGTCAAGAAAGTAAAGTCCCTAGATAAGAGCTTCCTCACAAGTCGCGACATTCTTTGTAGCGCCGACTGCGCAACGGTGCAAGTTTTAGGAAGCGAATGGAGGCTCACAGCTGTGGGTCGCTACCCGACCGACGCCCGATCGGGATCGCGTCTGCTCGCTCCCCAAGAAGTCACTCACACAATAGGGAGTTTTAGTAGGCCGTGCCTCCCTCCGCCAGCCCTCCGCTACGAAGAAACCGCCATCGCGCCTGCGCGCCGATGGCCTTGGCTGTAGAGTTCCGGGTAGCGGAGGGGCTTAGCGGAGCGGGAAAACGGTCTACTAAAACTCGCTAATAGGAGTTTTAGCAGGTCGTTTCCACACGAACGGTTCGCCCTCCAACGCATCGGCGACGCCACTGCGCATGCGCGCGAGTCGTTCGGGACGTCGGGAGGCTCTTCTCGTTCGTTTCTCCCGACTCTGGCCGCTGGAGTCGTCACCGGAACGCAGCCAGCACCGTTCACGACTCGGGTGAAACAAAGATGGCGGTCGGTTCCGCGACTGCCTTCGCCGACCCAGCCGAGCGTTAGGCTTAGGACAGCGGGGGAGATTTGCCGTCCTGTTAGTCTGCTTCATTTGAGAGGTTGAACCAAATCATTTCGAGGACTGCCCACAATGGTAAGCGATCGTCAATGCTGTAAACAACGCATGCTAGTAAATTTTTGCGATCTGCGGGCAGACTAGCTGCCGTGGCGACCGCGAGCAGACGAAATGATTTGGTTCGACGGCACACAACGTGAACGATCGTTCAAGTTCAGGATGACGGAGACACACCACATACCTTTGCAGTCGTTTAGATACTTTTTACTCCATCTAGCTTGCTGTTCTTGAAATTCCGACCGGCAAATGTTGCATCGGCCGTCTTGTTTACATCAGTCGCACGCCGGAAACACGAGCCGCCACCTGCCACCACGGTGTCCGCCACGGATTTACACGTTGCAGAATGTTTCACATGCTCACTAGAAGATGGCGCCACCGTTAAGCACTATCAGCATCATCGTTTACACGGTCGCGCAACTCTCACGATTCGCTAAAGTACGTCAAATTTCACGTACGGCTTCACGGAACGGACCAGCTGTACCGTTCGTGATTTCGGAACCGTGTGCTTGAAAACGACTTGCTAAAACTCCCTAATATGCGCTTTCAAAACAGTTTACTTGACTCACTCGTTGGCAGTCAGAGTACTGTCCTCGTCCTCGTCCTCCTCCTCCTCCTCCTCCTCCTCGTCGTCGCCGTCACGCACACACTCTGTCCAGTCCGCAGGTCAAGAAAGGGTTCCCCCTAAAAAAAAAAAAAAAATTGGTTTGCTCTTTATGTTTATACAGCCTTGATGGGGAGATGCGCCTCAACGGGTAATCGGTCTCTTAGCTGTAGATGAGAAATTTAGCCAGTGCGGCACAACCGCTAACCTGGGGTTTTTAACGTGCATCACGCAGTAGTGATCACACGAACGCGTGCCGGTACAAAACTCATCCAGATCGAAACGGGCGGGGGCGGTGGGGAATCGAACCCAGGAGGTTCCCAGCAAGCTTTCGCTCCACGCTCCGAGCTGAGACGCGTTAGCCCACTCGGCCACTTCCTCCCCGGGTTCCCCCCTTAAAAAATAAAAAAAAAATAAAAAATTGGTTTGCTCCCTTGATGGGGAGATGCGCCTCAACGGGTAATCGGTCTCTTAGCTGTAGATGAGAAATCTAGCCAGTGCGGTACAACCGCTAACCTGGGGTTTTTAACGTGCATCACGCAGTAGTGATCGCCATCGAACGCGTGCCCGCTTCCCTTTTTGTATCCTCGCCCCCACCGATCACGTGCCCACCACGATCCGTTCACGTGACACGCGACCCACGCCCTTGCCACGGTCCCCGCACGATCTCCGAGGGGCGATGACGAGCCGTATGGCGGCGCTCCCCCGCCCAAAGATCCGGGTGAGCAGGGGACGGGCCGCCCGGCCTTGGCAGGGCGCGGGAAGAACGGTGCGAAGGGGCGAGGAAATGCGGGCAAGACGGGACTCCAGGGGGACGCGGCCGGGACGTGATCCCCACACAGCAAAGGTTTGAGCCAACGTTAATAGAACACTCAGTTGGGAAACTCACCGTTGAATCCTGGGCCACTTCCACCGAGACCGGGCTAAATACGACAACAGTGCCAGCTTCATCATTTAGTCCTTACTATAGAGAAAACATAGTACTAGCGTGCAAAGAGCGGACACTTCCACAGGCCCCAGCGGCCCAATTCAGCGTCAAAGCGAGCGCACCCAGCGGCCAGCATAGTCCCTAGTTGAGTGCTGAATGGATGGCATACACGCAGTAACCGCTAGCCAGAAGAATGAATGAATTCAAGGCGAATTCTGGCAAATTTTTGTATCGGGCAGTAGCATGCGCCTTCTAGTTTAACGAGTCAGTGTTATTGTAACTAGCACGGTTTTTGTTTAAAGGGATTGTCCGGTCAAAACCGGAAGTACTTAAGTTCTTGCGCTCGTTACGTCGAGGGAGCCTTCATGTAGAGAAAGGTCATTTTTATTTTGATATATGATCTCCCGTTATTAATTAAACCTTTCATGAGCCTATGTACGAAACTGCACCCCGAATTTCGCCAGTGGCAATGGCTGACATCCGTAGGTGCTGCGTGACGTCACAAAACGCAAAGGTTTGTCGGATGGTCGGGATAACAAGCGTTGGTCGATGAATGTATTGTATTTTGTTTCGAATTATATAGTCTCCTAGGCTGTACCCTACTTAAATACGGTTCTTTAATGCAGTTCCCAAGCATGTGCAAAAAAAATCACGCCTTTTAGCAGGAAATTACTCGCAGACAGCCATAAGCTTCGAGCAAACGTATGCCGTTTCGCGCAAACACAACTGCGACGGCCACCGACCGAACTAGGGGCGCTTGCAAAGCAAAGGATGCAGATTTCTCCTCTGAAGCGGCACCTAAGTACACGAAGCGGCATCTGGGTACACGTCAGCGGATCCACTGGATCGGTGATGAGGCTGCGGATCGCTCCCTCAGAGGCGATGTCCGCGGGTCGAAAACAAACGGCGAATCGTTCAAATGCATGTCGTCCCTTGACTTGGACGAGCTTGATGAATCGTAGTCACGCTCCATTTTCACACGCGGGTCAAACAGAATCGGGCTGAACGCATGCTAAATACAACCAGTGGCGTCGCGAGGGTCAGCGGCACCCGGGGCAATAGCCCGCCGCGACCCCCCCCCCCCCCCTCCCTCCCTCCCTCTTGAGACGCCGCTGAATACAACTTCTGGTATCGTTTCCAGGTGGCCTTGCTGTTGGTTTCGGTTTCGCTGCATAATCAAATTGATTAATCCGATTTGGGCGAGGAGTGGATGGACGTAGTTTATTATCGTTGGCACAGCATCACACCTCAGCTTACGAGCCTTCTGTCCGCTTAGAGCTCAGCTCGTAGCTCTCTTTTGTGAGATGATTGCTGCATAAGCGGGATCTCGATCTTGACGGGAACCTAGGCCCTATGCACGGCGACGATCCACTTCGCTCGTCACTGCACGTCTCGCGGAAAAGTGTGGAACGTCATATCTTGGCTCGCATGTGCTGCCCGGTGGTTGTGGCACCCAACCGCGCAACAAAAATCTCACCCAACTACGAAACAAGTCGAGCACAACAAGAAAAACGAAGCACGCTGAAGCAGACGAAAATGCTCGCTTTGTGTTTTGTGACGTCAGAGCTTCAATGTTGCCAACGAAAGCAGCGTTTACGCTAGAATGAGATTCGAGCAGCATAAATTCAATTACCCACGCAGAGGGGCATACAAAATTCAGATATTGCACGTACGATCCGTCTCGAGGCAATAACAATGATATTCAATTGGTTTCTCGAATACTAAATTTGACCGGACAATCCCTTTAAGATAGAATTGTTTTATAAGCATACGTCAATTGTACCGCAGAAGAAAAGTCATCCAGCGCTACATATAATTCAAACTGACCGCGCACCGAAAAGGATATTTTCACATTTGTGCTAACTCTCTTGAAGGGACGACATGGGACGGCACCAGGGATTGATACACAAAAGTATTTATTTTTGTAACTATGACAAGCAAAACAAACATCAACTCTGAAGGCAAGGAGTGATGTATGTTATTCATACATTACAAAATAACAATACACATGCCAAATGTATGAATAAAGCGTCAACAGTTGTACACTGGAAAAAAAGTGCTGTATTACAGCGAGACTTACAGCGACAAATGCAATATGATGGAGGGCATTTAAAAAAATTACCGTCCAAGTTCCATGAAAGGCTCTTGCACATATGACCATGTGCTGAAATGCGCTTGCACATATGACTGGCCCAGAGGCTTCTAAATTCAGTGACCGAATACTAATGTCCGTCAACAAAGAAACTACAGTCACAATACTTCTTACATATACCGTATACCATGACCGCAACGGAAGAATGACTTGAAACCCGCACGAGACAACAAGCCGCAGAACCAAATCAACCCACACAACGAGGCAAGAGACACAGACCAACAGCCGAAGCATCCGCCCTCCGTTTGCCCTCCGTCGAGTCCACGACTCCGAAGCCAACCGTCGTGCCGCAGCCATAGCCACAGCCGTTGAAGTCGTTTTTGAAAGTTTTCAAAGTTCGTAATAAATTTAAAAGTTTACTTTATACAATGGAGTTATTTATTAATATTATATATCTGAGAAAAGTTCAAAATAAGTGGCACTGTTGCGCCTACTAACGGCCAGTAGAGTCCCTAACTCCTGGGCCGCGAAACGGCTTGAGTGGCCACTCTTTACGTAGTACTATATTTCTCTATGACTTTACTGTGGTCACCTTGAGCTTTTAGAAAGCATGTTTTTTGCGTAAGAACCGATGGAAAAAAATCTTTTTGCAGTAACCTTTATTGGAGTTTAATACAAAATGAAGGGCGCGTGCTGTTTTCTAAGAACTTTAGTTTGCAAGGTTTTGCGGCACAATTACTATTGTTTTTTTTTTTGGTTTTCTTGTTTTTTATAAACCAGTTTTAAGCGTTGATTTCAGGTAGCGCGCCCCGACCTAGTTGTATCCTAACTTCGTTAGTTATTCGCGGCGCGTAAGCTTAGACTGGGGTGGCACCCCTGAAACACCTGCCACTGTATCTGTTTCGGCGCCAAAAAGGCCGATTAAAGCCAAAATAGAAGTCACGTGCAGCTCCTCGAGTGGCCGCTGCAGGAGGAATGGCGGCGTTGCGATCGCCATTAGCTCGGTTCTCGAGTACGGGTCGGTGACACTTTTTCAGAGCAGGCTTTATGGCAGTTTGCCAACTGAGTGGTTCTAGTAACGTTGGATTTGAACTGAAGGCCGCCATTTGGTTCCCGAGGAATGTGCTTTGTTATTTGTATCGTGTTTTGGTTGTCATTACTTGTAAAAGAAGTATCAAGGGACTTTACAAGAAAGCAGCAGCGAGTGTCGACGGCGGCAGCAACAGGCCATGATACGTCGCTGTAACAGCTGGCTATTGCGAGAGAGAATTGGCGAATGAATCGGCAATACGGCACTCGGCTCCTTATCTGCTATGCTCGTCATCTCGAATATTCGACAGAGCGACAGAGAAGAGAATGTTCGGGAAAGAACTAGGGGCGAGAGTGACTAGGCAAGGTCATTCTGGCTCTCCTTATCGTTCACGCTCTGGGTAAGATTGTGCGGGAACTCTAGATCTAGATGAACGGAGGGGCGTACATCCTCTCAATCATGCACACGGTAATATGACACCGGAGCTTTTACAGCGGAGCTGTTAAGGGCTAGTTTCCCCAGGATCGTGTCCCCCGCAAAGAAATGTCGACACAAAACTCTGGTTGCCGCCGCCGCTCATAGATGGCGGTAGCTGTCCAGAATGTTGTGTTGGCCGGTTGTCCGCTTGCCGCCGTCGCTCATAGATGGCGCAACCTTTCGAGCCTTTCCACTCTGGCTTGCCGACTTGCGGCCGGCCATTGCTTCATTCCCACCAAGTCCGCCCAAATATTTTAATAAAACGTCACCTCTCTCATCTCTCTCTCTCTCTCTCTCTAGTTCAGCTTCACTGGTCTTCCTTTTTTCCCAAATTGGAAAGGCTAGAAGTTGTTTTGTTCTTATTTAAAGCCTGAGAATTTTTTTTATATTCAGGTTTTTAGCATATGGATTTTCGGCGTTTTTGTTTGTGCATGAATATTTCGAACGTTTTTTTCATTTGCATTTAATAGACCAAGGAGCATTATTATAAGTACAAATATGCAGTGTTGCTCGACCCTATTTTTTTTCATACTATACAGTTTGGAGAGTATGCCAGATATTCTAGAATTTCAATGTTTTTTTTTTTGCTTTATTTACGAATATAGTTGTGTTTATAACGTGATGTATTAGTGTGCTACTACTCTGTCCTTTAACATGGTTAAAATGGCGCACAACAAGAAAGGAACAGAGGAGAGAGGAAAGACATGCGCAAACTCATAACTCGACGTATTGAAGGAAGAAAAAAGAACAGCCCGCAGTGTCAGCTCGGGCCGAGGCCACACTGGCACGGGGGCATCCGTGCACGCGGAGGGCACAGAACATCAACCACACTCATACGATTTCAGAAAGGCGATTTCCTTATCGGTTAATGCCACAGAGGGTTAGCTGACACAACGCTCGCCTACACGGAGTATGCTTAAAGCTTCAAAAATTTCCCTAGTGTGTTTTTCGTGGAATCCGCCGGATATCGAGGTTTTTTGTAAGGATGGTGTGCACTTAAACGCTTGACAATGCAGGGGTAGGTGACCCCCACCTTGGAATTTAGAGAAAGTAAGAGAAGGAATATAGAGAAGACACAGCGGCAGCACAAAACACGTCCATCCCACTGATCTCTATTACAAGGGGCTGGATGGCGCATAGCCGCTCTCCGAGCAGGGCGCAAGTGAAGCCACCGGAAGTTTGATGCTTGTCCCGGAAGTCGGGCGTCTGCTGGGCTTCCTAGTGCATTAAGTCGGTGTTTTGGTCCGTACTTTCCCGTGCCTTTGAGTGGGTTTTAATAATCATGCTCCAAATTAAATCCCGAGAATGAAGCATTTGAACTTGGGACATATGCACACTTGATTAACTATAGAATCTCAAAATGTTTACATTGAATGGCTTCCCATGATACTTCTAGGGTCCGCATGCGCTCTTGCTGCGCAATAAGCAGGCTCTCTTGAATTGACAAGCGAAAATCCAGCGCCCTCGACGCTTTTCAAACCAGCACTCGGAAGGGTTACAAAGCCTGCCAAGCGCTCGCTTCCGGGACAATCTGCTTACTTCCGGTGACTTCATACCAGTTTGTTGAATGCGCCATCCAGACCCCAATAATGAAGACCAGTGGTCCATTCTTATGTGCCCTGTTCAACCAGTGTGACTTATAACATCCCCATTTCATGTAGTAGATCCTACGTAGGATAAACAGGGAGGTGTGCTAATGACCGGTTAAGGGAACACAATTTTTTTCTAAATTCCACACTGGGGGGTTACCTACCCTTAGATTGTCAAGCGTGTAAGTGTACACCATCTTTCCAAAAAGAACACGATAATTTGCAGATTGCACGAAAAACACACTAGGGAAATTTTTTTGAAGCTTTTAGCATACTCCGCTTAGGCGAGCGTTGCGTGAATCAACCTTCTGTAGCATTAACCAACAAAAAATCCACCTCCAAAATAAAATTGTGGTGTGTGTATGCTTATTCAGCCTAGAACTTGGTCTGCCTCAACGGGCAACGAGTCTCCCATCTGTAGATGAGAAATTTAGCCAGTGCAGTACTACCGCTAGCCTGGGGTCTTTAACATGCACCACGCAGTAGTGATACACGACCGCACGCCGGTACGATGCTCGTCCAGATCGAAACGGGCAGGGGTGGGGCTCGAACCCAGGATCCCTGGGTTCTGCAGCGCGAGCTTTCGCTCCAGGTGTGCGCTAGCCCACTCGGCCACTGATCCCCCTGAAGTTTAAATTTCTGTAACATCATTTTCAAAAGTTGTAGTAATTGTTTAAATTTGTTCACGTCCCGTCGAATAGCTTCCTTTATATTTTGAAGTCCTTGGTCTTCGAAAAACTTGAAGAGACGGTTTGCCCTGGCGGAGCATGGCATGTAAAGTTAGTCATTTTTCCATTCACCATGGCCTAGCACTGGACACACTAGATCTATCGGCTTCAGAGATCGACGTGCTTTCCAACACGAACAGTTCACCAATCGATTTCCATCTCTATGACCCAATTTTCTAAAAATGATTGAGCAACTAACCCACTATTTTACAATTCCACCCGACTAACACATTTCAACTAAAAATAAATGATATCGACAGACAAGTGTTAGGTAATTCGTGTCAAGAATGCTTAATCATGAAATGTTCCGTTTCATGGTTTATTTCACAGCATTCTCAAAAATAAAGAGCAGTAAAGGAGTTCATATCGCTAGCATAAGTATTTGTGGTTGTTCCGTTCTTTTGAGTAAGCCAACGGCCCAGATTAACCCGCTAGCTTGCAGCGGTCGTAACGTTTCAAAAAGACAGTGCTCGCATTCATTTGCAACACTCTATTTGACGCCAAGTGGCGTCATTTGGGCTCGTTTAAAGACGCCCTCTAATGATATTTGAGCTTTCTCCCATGTTGTGTTATTTACCTCTTTAGTGATTCGGTGAACTCAGTGAATAAAAACTAAAGCATAAAACAGTAGCGCATCATATCTTTAATAGGACATATGAGAACCCGGGACTGGACAAAGTTACCCAAGGAAGTATTTGCAATCACAAATACTGAGATGCATGGAAGGGAAGGCTAGACGCGAGATGTATTTGTATTTCATATCTGGGGAATTTGAGAGACACTTATAAATGTGTCCTAGAACAGAGAGACTGGAACACAGATACTAAGTTCCACAAGTCCAAAATATGCCACCAGGCACAATTCATTATTTAACACTAAAATACATATACATTTTGGCAAACAGTATCTGTCTACTTGACGCCAATAGCTATGTAGTAGTTGTATCGTCAAAAATCATTCAAATGGGTCAGACAGTCAGTATCCGTCACAAGCAGCTATTATAATAGCAATATAATTATAAACAGACAAGATAAAACTAGGGCTCGTTGGACCTCTTGACTCGTTGGACCTCTTGACCTGTTGGACCTCCTGACACAAATTGGACCTTTCGGATCGTTGGACCTCTTGACGCGTTGGACCTCTTGACTCGAATTGGACCTTTTGACTCGTTGGACCTCTTGACTCGGCTGTCACGTGGCTATTGGACCTCTTGACTCGTTGGACCTGTTGACTCGTTGGACCTCTTGACCATAAGCGGGTCGGCGCGGGGAGGGCAACCAGATCTCCACAGACTTCAAACTTATTTTGATAGCCCGTTATCCGTGTTGTTAGACACGTCTTTATTGCGCAGTGCAGCCGCGTGCGCTGAGTCGTATTAGCAATCCAATGCAAAGGAATAACTTCCATACTAATTAACAAATTAACAACTAATTAACAAAAAACAAAAACATGGCAAATCCGGCATCTTGGGACATCTTCAGGTCAATGGCACAAAGAAAGTCTATAAATTATAGGGGGAATACTTAGACGCACTTGACCATAAAACAGTAATAAATAGTACAACACACGCAACACGCAGCTATTCAAACCGCAAAAACAAACTTCCGAAAGAATCCCCCAACGATGACGAAACCTCTGACTCAGACGGCAAGCAAACTTGGCCCCTATGCCGCTGGAATAGCAAACGGCAATTTCTGGCTCGAAAAAAACAACACACATAATGGGAAAAGGTACATGCACCTCGAGGAGATGTCTGCATTACAACCCTTACAACGCTCCTGAAAAACTCGTTGGGGCACGTAATCGGTGGACGTCTAAGGCGAGGAGCATATACGGCTCTGGCGAGGACGAGCCGGCATCACGTGGCGCAGAAAGTGTGGCGGAAGTGTCGAGGCGGCCATATTACGCGGTCCAACTCTTTTCGTTTTGTTTTTGTCTCGAACCGCCACATCCTTTCCCCCGTGCGTCTCCTGCATCCGCTTGTCTCAGACCGCCAACACCCAACTTCGTAACCTGTTGCATCGAAAGCTTTCTGGTTTGGCCAAGAGCGTCTCCTGGAGAAGTGAGACAAGAAAGGGAGTGACGTACTTCCGCCATTCCGTTCGGAAGGGTACAGGAGGAGAGCCTAGATTTAAAAAGAGGCAGTAACTCAAACCAAAAAGACCGTTTGCAATTTAATGGCGGGTAAATCGGCTGCTCACGCGCAAGCGCGTGTTGTGCCGTATGGTGAGGAGGCCAGCCGGCGGAGAGTCGCGATTCAAGCTTGAAGACGCTCGGAGATCGACTATCAAAACAAATCACAGCTTTCGCCTCCTCCTCCTTGCGGCTTGTACTTCAAACGCTGCCCGTTAACCACGTGACCCGGGGTTGGAGACACTCTCAACTAGGCACACTAATGACTATAATTACACGTACAAGCGCGCCCACTTGTTCGATCGAGCCTTCTTGGCAGGGGTCAATGCGTGTCCGAACAGGCGACCTCAATTGCTTTTCTGGTCACGCGCGGCGCGTGAACGAGCAGGTTCGCTCGCGCGCCTCGGCACGTGGTAACGCTTGCATGTGATGCTCGCAACGGTCGGCAGGAGAGAGGGGAAAGGGCGAGGGAGCTAAAGAAGAAAAGAAAACGCAAAAGCCGACTGTTTTCCGCTGCACATAACCTTGGCTTCTCGGAGGAAACTTCGTCACTCGTCTGTCTGCAACTCTTCCAGGTAAGGCGGCTTTGATAGCAGACGGGGGAAGGCCGGATTTCGTGTGAGCTTGGTGTGCCTGCCTGTCTAGCGAACGTCCCTTGGCTTCACTTACCTCTTTGTTTCAACAACCTAGGAAGCGCGTTTTCTTGCTCCAAACGTAAGTGAAGTTCAAGCTTTTCTTTTTTTCTGGCGGACTGACAGATTAACCAGCTTCGAAACCTCGGGCGGAATGGCAAGCTCTCTGTAGACTGACAGTTGTCCGGGCCCCATTTGTTTAACTGATCTTTCGTCAAGCCGATATATTTGGCATAATATTGTTGCTTTCCTACAAACACTATAGTTATTCACAGTGTAAGAAAAGCTGGGTGTTTTTAATTATACTCACGTTGTTTTGCTTCGTAATTGGTTTGTCTGCGTTTTATGGGCTAATGCCCCAATAATATTGACAATGAGATGTCTCATACCCTGCATTTGTTAGTGACGTTTAGTGACTACATATACGTGCATGTTCCTTTTTCAAGTTTTTAGCGGATAGCAATACAAATCTTTTGTAAGGTTCATTACTTCGGCAGGCTCAAAACACGCTTAGACAGAATGTACCCGTTAAGTGTCCAAGCCACTTGTTTAAAATGCACCGACCCGTCAAAAAACCACGAAGTCGGCGAAGTTTCATTCTCTTTTGTTTTCTAGCATTGTTGGTGCGGATTTAAACCATCTTTGAGCACGTTGCAATGGTGCACCTAATTTTTAGACAAATTTAAATCAAGCGACTCGATGACGTTTTTGAGTGGATGCCACCTTGGTTGCTGTTATCCAGTCAAGATGTGACGACAGGCCCAATACTTGTAAGCTTAATGCAGTGTGCTATAGGTTTATATCATTTTGCCCCCTGACCCAAGTGTATAGAGACATCCCCGAGTTTCCATCGCCAAAGTTAAATTCGCACATTTTTGCTGTAAGTGATCCGTTCGTCGAATGCGTAAAACACGCATCAACCAAATAACCTTTTCAATTGAGTTGCGTAAAAAAAAAGCCTAAATTGGGTAGGTTGCTTTAGATTGCAGAGACATACAGTTGATGTGGTTGCATTTTTATATTTCAAAAATGCCTATGGAATCACTAAGCATGGAGCGCAAAGTAGGGTACCCCAAGATGATGTGAAAGATTTTTTTTGCGTTACTTTTACGGTAGTGTTTCCTGTTTCGGCTGCTGAAAGTCAGGATCTTGGGATGACGTCACAGACTGGGGAGCGCAACTGACGGCCCAATAAAACTGTGCCACGATCAATGAGGTAGGAAGAAGAGGAGGGGACATACCGGCTCAAGCCAGCAAAATGAGAAAGCCGGAACTAGAGGTCGCGGCCGGCGGAAACGCCCCCAAGGTCGCCCGAGGTTATCATTTCCGTCCAATAGCGTCTTTTGGATTTTGTTCGTTTTTTGGTCATCCTTGGGTGCATGTCCCTCCAAACCGGAAGTTTCACCCGGCTTCACCTCTGATGCTGCCTTGTCGCCTCCAGAAGCTTCCTACCTCCATGGGCGCCACGCATGTGCGCCGCTCCGTGTCCTGGAATAATAGCAGACTAACCCGCCAATGCATCGCAATGTTTTCGGCCCGTGTAGCCGCCGCCACACTTGGGCACTTTGGCATGTGACGTCGTCCAGAGAGCCCGGCCCTCGGCAGCCGAACCCGACACCGCTAGGCAAAACAAACGCGCTAATACATAATGTACAGCCTCTTCGCGCCTTCGACGTTGCGTTGCGTGATAGTGTGACGTCATGCATATATATATATATCGAAGCCATCCTCCGTTGCTGAGCCCGCGCGCCGCACCTGGCGTGATCAGTGTGCAGAGCGAAGGGGGTCGACGTCGCAAGCGCGCTTCGCTGGATCGGTTTTGAAGCCGTGTAAAACGATGACATTTCTTGTCCTGTAACACCCACTACGAACTTCCAGTCAAAAATTTCGCGTCAATCCTTCAACTACATTATCCCTCACAAAAAAAAAATCCAAAAAAGTTAATTGAAACATTTTAGGTAAATATAGCTAACTCATTAACCACTATGATTCTTTTTCTGGCGGCCGCCGTGGCCACCAACCGAGCTCCAGGATAAAAAGAACCCTAAAGACGCAGTCCCGCTGCTCGTACATCATTCAAGACACGGAGTAGACACGATGACAGAACTGTCCGCAGACACGACTCAAGCGTGTTCGAAGCATGCTTTATAAATATCTATGGTTTACACACGTCTGCATTTGCACATGTCTTGGTATGACCAATGTGACAAGACCATCACATAGAAGGAGGAAACACACCACAGACACTGTCTGCCAACTGTCTTTTGTGCGGACTGCGGCGTAACGCAAACTTTATTTTATTTCCGAACCCTCTCATAACAGGCACCCTGCATATCGCGAATGATATGCGCATTATATCATTAAAGTGATATATCTTTCTTTGTATGTAATTGGCAAAGTTGATGATACAACTTCGCCAAGGAACGCGACAGTGCAGAAAACGCTTACGCGTTTCCTGCGGCATATATAGTGACACGAAACGTTATTTTTGGCGATGCGCGAGCGACGTGATTGAAGATCCGACACGTTTTTCCTTGTTCGTGCTCCCTCCAGCGCTTTTTGCGAGGTCTTCATCATGTCGAAGATGATTGGGCTGCTCGTCGTGGCCCTGGCCTGCTTCTACAACTTGGCTGCTGGTCAAAGCCTGGAAGGTAATGGAAATAAATCTCCTTCCGCCGTTTCTGTTGGACACAACACACGTACACGTGCTAATGATTTTGGTAGCTCGAAATAGAGAATTAATATAATAGCGAAGAGCCTCTTTGCTATAGTGTGAGTAAACTTTGCCGTGTAGGCAGCGTTTAAATGCTGCTTATACGGCAGTGGCGGTATGAGTAAATGATTGAGAATCACCAATACGCGGCTAGTCTGCAAGGAAAATAAATTGAAGATGACTGCGATCGGAGTAGCACTCTTGTAGCTCTAAATATATTGTAATATAAGATAAGAAGGAGCCATGAAAAAAAAAAGTTAAATACTGTTTATGTTCTGTCGAACACTTCATGCATTAAAAATGCAATCAACACTTTCACGTACCACATCAAATGTATGTCGCATGGTGCAGAAGAGCTTGAGTATAGAAAAAAATGCTAAACACTGTTGATATTATGTCGAACCTCTCATACATTAAAAAGAAGATCAAGAGTATCTTGCTTGGTGCAGAAGAGAAATAGATATAGAACAAATGTTAAATACTGTTGATGATGTTGAACACTTCATGCATTACAAATCCAATCAACAGTTTTACGTATCACATAAAATGTATGTCGCGTGTATAACGATGATATTTTTGTGTTCGTCGCGAAAGGGCCTCGATCCTGCGACCCCGAGCTGGAGGTGTGGAACCCCAAGTGCAACGCCCACTGCGAGCCCACGTGCCAGGAGGGAGACCTGAGTGCCCTGCAGCCGGTCGGGTGGCGGACCCCGACAGGGCTTCAACGAGAGGATCTGCCGTCCCAAGTGCAACTGCAAGCCCGGCTTCATCCGGGAGACCAGAGACGGCCGCTGCGTCCACAGGTCAGTGCCGGGATGCGTATTCGGAAAAGCATGCGCAGTATAGGTCAACGTGCCCATGCATTTTGCAACTCTGATTGGCGCGTTTTCGTGGACACTTAGCCGGGTTTACGGGACTTGAGAGACGAGAGGCGGGGCCTTAAGGTTTATGTAAAGTAAACTGTAGTCGGGACAGGTTTAGGGGATGCTCCCCTACCTCTATGCACTTTAGCAGAGTGAACGCTGGAAAGGAGGTCGCCCCCTGTCCATCGCTCTGCTAAAGTATCCTGCTAACCATTACAAGGCTACCAGATTTGCTTACGCGCATCGAGTAAGCAAATCTGGGAGCCAGCTAGGGCTATATAGATGGTTGAGCGTCTTGGTTTCAAATTTACGATAAAGAAAAGGGAGATGGAAGAAAAACAAACAACACAGACTGTGTTGTGTCTCTATCTTCCATGTCTTCCGTGTCCCTCTTTCGATATCGTAAATTAGGCTAGTGCTAGTGCGTGAATCACTGCGGTTTGTTTACCTACCCTCTCTCACACCCCTAAACCACGCGATGTGACGTCCATGATAACGCGTCAATCAGAGTGCCGAAATTAACCAATTGACTTACTCCAAAGCTTTTCCGAATACCCTGCCGTGGTCTCGGACTCTATGGAGCCACTGACAGGATGAAAACAGCCGCGCTCTTTCATTTGCCCCGCCTCTAGCGCGAGCTTTCTGCCTTCGATGACACATCGGCGTCCTTCGAGCGTGCACGCGTAATCCGAAGCACGGCGGAAGGCGGCTGTTGGAGGAATCCGAAATAAAAACACCCTGCCGTGCTCATCCTTTCGGCGACTAAAAAGAATGAGAGGAGTTTATTTGACTGCGGCCGCCGCATCGAGTATTGCATTTCGTTCGGCAACGAGACAAGAGCTCACCCGACATAGCTGGCTTGTGGTTGAATCTGGAGCGACTTTACTCGCTCCACACCCAACCACAAAACTATATGTTTTGGATCTGGAGCGACTTTACTCGCTTTCACCTCAAAAACCGTAATAAAAAAATGAAAAAAAAGTCCGGCTTCTCAAGGAGCATTACTAATCCCCCATTTATGTAGAGAAATAAAATGCATTCGGTTCATTTTGGACTAGATATATGTGATGATATCTTATCAAGACGTACAACTTTTAAAAGGCCAAAAGCATCGTGCTTCTTCCTCCGACAAGCAAATATTTTAAGAACTACTTCGCGCGGCGTATGAACGATGCGCAAAATATGATTTTTCTCTTGAGGTGAAAACATGTATAGATAAGCTGCGCTTCTAGAGAATCGGCACTCCGTTGCCCGATTATCTTGTATGTGCCCCTATATTGGCGCTTTGTTCATTGCAGGCACCTTTGGCCGTAGTTACGGTTGAAAATTGCGACTTCCTCAGCTTTAGATACTTTGTCATGAAATTCGGGCCAAATCATTTTGCTCTTTAGCGGACTGATGTATCATTTCTGGAAAACGGAAAAGCGTTTTTTTTTCTTGGATTTTGGATAGCGCTTAAGATAATTAGCAACAATAATTTTCAGCAACAAGGTGACTGTTAAGCTCTACTTTAGTGGCTGTAACTAGGCAGGGTGTCCTGTAGCTTTGAATTTGATCCACCGTATCGTGAGGCGAAGTACAGGGAGTCACCGGAGAAAAGAGAACCGTGTTTTTTTTTTGTTTTTTTTTGCCCGAATAATCAAACTATGCATCGCAAAAAAAAATCAAACTTAGGGGGCCCCTACGCCAATACGGCTAACAAGCGAAAGTAATACAGTGAAAACTATAAGCACATAATGTATTTGCGCTTAACAAACACTTTTTGTTGCTTGCGTCACAAATTAGTGGGTAAGGTTCTAGGTTTGAAACGGGATAGTAAAGGTTCCATCCTAACAAGGTAAAACCAAATCTACCCGTTTTGGAGCGATCATTAGATGTTTGAAGTCAAGGCCAAATCAATACGATTTCGTCTTTTTTTCTTTTTACGAAACCTTTTCTCCCTCTCTCTTGTAGCT
The DNA here is from genome assembly GCA_037355805.1 of Ixodes ricinus. Taxonomy (NCBI): domain Eukaryota; kingdom Metazoa; phylum Arthropoda; class Arachnida; order Ixodida; family Ixodidae; genus Ixodes; species Ixodes ricinus. The sequence goes on along the minus strand of JAZHYW010008201.1, from coordinate 118,164 downwards.
CGCTCCTTGTTCGACTTTTCGTGCTTTCGCTCAACTATGCCAAAGTTAAGGCGAGGCCGCTCCAATGTCATATGCAACCAAGCTTTTTTTTTTTTTGAGTTGGTCGTATTTAGAATATTTATTTCTTCGCTATCGGGAGCCATCTACCTGGCAATACAAATCGAGCGGTACAAGATCGAGACAAGACAAGCCATTAGGCCGGGATCTCACTGCTCATACATTATACAAAAGACAGTGTGCATACAGACTTGAACGCGAGTCACGGCAAGATCCGTGCTTCGAATGCCGCGTGGAAGTTAGTTCAAGGAGAAACTTGGCACGCGGCATTCGAACCACGGATGTTGTGGTGACTCGTGTTGCCAGACTGTCTTTCGTATGATGTATGTAGGATTCGCGAAAAGCTGCAATGTCAACAACTGCCGCATCTTAAGAACGGCCAAAATGAGAAGACGATCTAAAAGACAGGGCGAGATCATCACTCATACTTTGTTATTTAAGCGAGGCAAGGCGAAGGCATGCTGCACCATTCATGGCCGATGAACGTGCAGTGCAGCGACCATGACGGATTTCTTTTGAAGAGAGTGATGCTGGGCGTCGCCATGTTTGATTTAGGGGCCTTATTAGGGGCAGCTCTAACAAAAAAAGCAGTTAGGGTTCGGCGCATGCGCAGTGGTGAGCCCCTATTCCTTAGGTTCCCCCGAGTGTAGGGGCAGCTCCTATTCTAAAACTCCCTAATGGGAAGCTAGCGGTTGGGATATAAGTTATAACGCGAAACGTTTGAGAAGATGGCGTTGCTCGAAAAGATAATTGAGGGAAAACTAAATTTGTCTGTGAACCGACGTCCTTCTAGTCCTATCGTCAAGACAAGAAATGATATTGCGGATGCTCGTGGGTTTTATATCAGTAGAAAACACTTGTCAGCAAGAAAGCGAATATTGTTTTCTTTCTTGGTGACAAGCTTGTTTCACTGAGATAGATGCTACAGGCGCCCACAATGTCATTTTTCTGTTTTGACGATATTAGCTGAACGTCGGCTCACGGAGAATGTTAGTTTTTCTCAATTATCTTTTGACCCAGGTAACGTCCTGTTCTGAAACTTTTCCATTCTGTCCCAACCACTATAGCGTCACATCCTCACAGAGTTTGAGCATTCTGCGATACATAGTTTATTTACCCGGGCCGAAGAACACGGTTCTCTTTTCTCGGGAACTTCAATGTACAACTCATTCAGTCCAACACTCTCCTGTGACCAAGGTTACCCTTTGGACCAATGGCGACCGCCAATGTTGCTCGATGGACTTTTGAAAAGGGTCTATTGCGCGCGCTCTGCACTGCAACAAAATGGCGGCGCCCACAAGATAATCGGGGGATGGAGTACCTATAATATATCGTAGCTTGTGTAGGGGCTCTGGTCCTATGCCCGTTCGCAAATTTTTATCACAGAATCGTAGTTTTATTAGTCGAATTTTATGAGAAAACCGTCATGAAGAACCGTCACGAAGGAGCGTCGTGAGGGACCGCCACGTCAACCCTCCCCTTAAATCTAGCGGGGAAATTGACGTCACGTCATGTAACGTCAGGTCACATGATGCCAATTTCTCTGCTAAATTTTGCGGGGAAATTGATGTCACGTGACGTGACCACGTCATGTGACCTCGAGTCAGGTGGCGTCAATTTCCAAGCGAAGGGACGGTTTGCGCTGAATATGTCTGCATGATCAAGCCTGTGTATCTTTTTTATTTATGTTTTTGGGCAATTTTTTATCCGTTCTTACGTACACCACTCCCATCTCTTCGACCACACTCAGATTCGTTCCTTTCTGTTCGCCCTTCTCCATCCCATCCAGGTCCAAGTGCGGCGGCCAGAAGGACAAGTGCAAGCGCAACGAGGTCTTCGACCACTGCGGTTCGGCCTGTCCCGCCGTCTGCGGCGAGCCACCCAGCCGAGTCTGCACGGCCCAGTGCGTGCCGGGCTGCGTCTGCGACAAGGGCTTCATCCGGGACAAGAAGGACTCTGCATCCCGCTGAGCGCCTGTCGGAACGGTCGTGGTCAGGGCCAAGTCCTCGTGCCCTTACACGTTGCGCCCGGACCGATCCTGCTGCCACCTAGGCCACTCTTCTGAAGGGTCGGGATGTTTTGAGGACCGAGGAACGCTGAGCTATCTCTTTGGACATTATGGAGTTTCAGTGGATCGTTCCGATTACTCCGGCAACGACACCCGATAGCGATAGCGATACCATGCATGCGCAAAGGACCGCGTCTTTATCGGAACTATCAGAACGAAGACTACCTATTAGGGAGTTTACGTAGACAGTTTTTCCCACTCTACTCCACTCTCCGCAACAGACGCCACTACTGCACATGCGCGGCACTTGCCTTGTCTGCTGTGTTCCTGACCTTGAAGCGGTTAGCGGGGAATGTTGCGGGAGGACGGCGGATTCGGTCGACGAAAACTCCCTTACTAAGTCCGGAGAGTTCATTCTGGGGTTTTGCATTTGTACCCGAGGCAAACAAGGGGCATTGTATTTTTTTTAATCGTACGAGAACAAATATGTACCAGTTACCCATTTTGGTACAAAAATAAAAAATAAAAAATGAATGAAATTGTTTTGAATAAAATGCTGCGCATGACCGATTCAAACACGTGTCCGAGGGCACGTCAGCGAGCTGCAAAAGTATAGGATCCGTGTTTTTCATAAACTCCGAAAATTTAACCCTGGTTTTATCAAAATCGGGAAAACCGAAACCCATCGAATCGGGGCTACCCTGAATGAGATAAATTCAAGCTTCTCGGAAAGAAGGCCCTGATCTACAGCTTTATTTGGGTTTGAACTGAAACCAGAGTTTTGCTTATCTTAAATACTCTACTCAAGATACTGTATTTCATATACTTTTGGTAGTATTTTGGTAACTTGCAAATATATTTTGTCTAGAGTATTCGCTACTCTATCTTAATTACATGTCTCAGTTTTTCGTACTCAGTATCTCAAATACATTTTGCAACCTTGGAAAACAATTTTCGCCGAACAATATACAGAACTATAGGATCGTCAGACACCAGGGCATAGCTGAATCGATTGCAAAATTGGAGCCAAGTAACCGAACACGAAACACGAAACAAGGTGCGAACAAAACGCAGTCTCGCAGTCTCCAAAAGCCAGCAAAAGACAAAATGGATTCCCCAATTACGCCCGCCTCTATGTGTCCTCTTAATCTTTTGTCTTCTTCTTCTTCTTTTTTTTTTAAACCTGTTTTTGAATGGCCCGTCACGCTTGGAGCTAGCAAAGTGCTGGTGACATCATTCTGATTTTACGCTCATACCCCACCATTTGTCTGGAGCTAGAGTCGTTCCGTCAGCGGAGGATTGTGACACCAACCCGCTGTACGATCACAATGAACCATTTTCGGAAATCGCCGGTTCAGGGGTTCCAGTATGAAAATGCACACGTTTTCATGCGCGCACAGGCACTCCCTCGGTCAAAGGTTCCTGGCTTTGTTAAGCTACAGTGACCTATATTCGGCTTCCCCAAAGCTTTTTTGCTCCGAAGCTCGTTCAAAAGTGTTCCTTTCATCTCCTTCCCAATGTGCGCATTGTTTTGTATTCTGATTCTGGAATCTCGACCTCAGTGCGTCAAGAATGGCTTGAACTGTTGCAGAGGGTCAGGGCAAGGGAGCTTAGAAGCGGTTTTGTGGAAACTTTCTTGTGCTTCCCTCTTGACCTTCTTAATATATATACATATATATTACAATTTGAAGAGTACAGTTGCTTTTTCTCGTTTTTGACTGGAGAGACAAATTACTCGCTCTTGGTTGTTAGTCAAAGACAGGTGCTCCTGCCAATTGAGGCAATATTCCTGCTGAGAATGCACGTGTGTCCTTCACTCGCGTACTCATTAACAAGTCTGGCTGCCTGATCAACTTCTAGTTCGGTTGTTGTGGATAAGCCATGCCGGACTACATGTCAAGTCCAATGTTGTGGAGTGGGCACCCCATTCCATTTCAACTTCATTCCGGGGAATTCACCTACAATTCCATTCCTTTCAACTCTTCGGAATGGATACACTTGGCCCATTCCCACTCATGGAGTGACCGGACTCCCCCATTCCATTCCTCTAATTCCTAAACGCGAAGAAATGACCATTGACAGCCGCAGTGTGTTACTGAAAAAAAAAGCAGCATAAAGCCGCTGACGTTATGAAACGTGGAGACGTGCGATATAACATATCGAACAGCTAAATTACGTATCAAAGACTACAGAAAAAATGTGAGGTATTGCAGTAGGGCCAAGAAAACCTTGAAAACTTTTCTTTGCAGTCAGTCACACACGTAGCATTAGCTACGTGTGACATTAGCTTATTGTAATAAGTTGTACAACTCGCCTACCAAGCCGCTTGTGAAAGTTGGTACCGTCGGTCCAACGTCAGTGCACTGCTCGTCGAACTGAAGTTTTGGGGTGTATTATATGTGACAAGGGGTCTAGGAATATACCTTTTTTTTTTTCCTAGAGTGCGGTGTCACTTCAGACATCGATCGCGCGATCAAGCATAAAAGGCTCGCGAGTCGCACCAGACGCCAAAAATTAAAACCACTCATGTTCTTCGCAAATGGACCGCATACCCTCCACATATACACGATTAGCGTGTTGTTTGATTTGATAAGGGCTTAAAACTGTCTAGTTCACGCTTGGCGCAAGAAGCTATATCTTGCTCTCTGCTTCGAGTACTTGCATAACAGCACCGCCAGTGCGCTGTTAGAAGCGACGCCGCGTATAGCATCCCCAAATCTCCAGGTATTGCCGCAAGAACAGAATATGCTGACAAAGTAGAATTGCGGTACACGGCGCCAGCAGAAGGGACTGTAGCACCGTAATATGCGACCTGTCTTAAAACGCAAACTTTTACGTGTGCTGTACGATTCTTGCGATTTCTTAACATATTTAGTCCAATTCTTCATTTGCGTTCCACGCAAACGAGAATATCGGCTGGTTAAAAGCAGTGTTGTACGGAACGGCGTTTCTGGAACGCGTTCCTTTTACGAGGAACAAAGGAACGCGGCCGTTTCATGTTGCATCAGTGGAACTGGAACGGGAACTCGTTACATTTTTACTGAAACAGAAAAAGGAAAGGCGTTCCTTTTTCTTCGTCCAACAGGGTAATTTTTATTTTATTTCGAAGAGAAATTCTAAAAGTATAAAAACAATATCTTTATGAAGAGCAGGATCTCGTTAACCTTTTGGTTACTTATCTTATGGTTTATTTTGTGCGGTCCTCGCTTGGTAACAGTCGGGTACAGAAAAGCTAGTGGACATCGAATTTTTTTTTCAGTGCCCGTGACTGCAGTACAAAAAGCAAAACAATTGTAGTCAAAGGAAAAGACAGAACGAGGGACGTCTCAAACTCAGCTACTTTTTTGCTTCCACGAATCCTCATAAACCCAGAACTCTAAGGTCGACTACAGCCATCACTGAACTTCCACATAGAGCCGTATACAGTTACAACGAAAGAACAGGTTACCAGACAATGAACACACCCCTGTATCCCGAACATTGGTGACTTAAAAGGTACACAAAATTAAACTTCATTACTTGTCCCCTTGTCCCCTACCATCAAACTGAACAACGAATACAACCTTCACGAAGAAGGACTTGCAATTCTCAAGACTGACCGTCCAAAAGCATGATACCCTCTTCTGCACTTGGTCGTCTTGCGGACAGCAACATCGAGAAGCAACTGTTGTTAAGTTCGAGCAAGGGACTTTGTTAGACTGAAACGTGTGAGGGTGTTCTAAAACGCTCGTGCAATGTGGAGTAACAGTACATTTGGCTCGTCTGAATCACCCAGCACAAACATGAATATGGTTAAAAGGTGGGAGTTTTAAAGGTGAATATATCAACAAATGAAACCCTGCTTGCACTTATTTTCTTCTCCTGGTGCCCTTCCATCAAGTCATTCAAATTCGTAAGCTCCCATTTGATGAGATAGATAAATTCTAAATAAAAACTAAACATGGTTATCAGCAAAATACAAATGTAACGTAAATGTAACGATACGTTTTTTTTTTTAACTGTAACGGAACGAATTCTTTTTTTCACACATCGAACTTTTAACGGGAACGCGTTCCAAAACATCAGAAGGAACGAGGAACGATGTTTCGTTACTTTTTTTAGGAACGTACTCAACACTGGTTAAAAGTAGGGAGTCGAACCGGTCATCATTGCGGTTCGGTTCGGGTTCGGGTTCAGTAGCTTTGCATTTTGTTCCAGTTCAGATCTGGTTCAGTGACGCTTTTGAAATAACGGTTCGGTTACCGTTCCACCAAGCGCGAACCAGTTCAAACCTGTTCTTAAAAAATTAAGTCCACAGCTCCCGGCCAGTTGTTAAAAAAGGGAAAGGTGAGTTGAACACAACGTCATCTGCATTAAACAATTAGGTCATCAGAAACCGTGCTGTGAAACAAGGACAGCAAAAAAATATATGCTTAATTTCGTTTTGTGATCTTGAATTCTTAACGCAAACACCGTTCTATTCAATAGAACTGTGTTTGCGTTAAGAATTCAAGACCACAAAATGAAATATGGTTATACAGGCGCTTGGAAACTACCAAAAAGTACAGTACTCGCATGTGAAATCAATCAGCCCAGGCAGCACAGACACGTTGAAAAGACGTCGAAAGAGCGTTGATGACGTCAGGAACCACATCTCGAAAGAACTTCAAAGTCTGACCGTAAGGTCCCTTCGACGTAATATGGAAAGGCTAATGTCTGGAAAAAAGGGTGTATTTTACGTCGACATAACGTCCCACCTAACCGCGATAATTCTTTTTGGTAGTCAGTAAAACGTACATTAGCTATTTTAATAAGTTGTGCCACACGGCTATCAAGCACCTCGTAAAATTTGGGGCCGTCTGTCCGACTATAGGGCGCTGTACATCGAAATGACGTTTTGGGGTGTATTATATGGGACAAAGGGTGTAACGATACACCCCTTTACACCTTTTTTCTTGAGAGTGTAGAGCCTATCTTTGTGCTAACTCTGCCCCCGCATTACCGAGGTGGGACCCACGGGGGCATTGCAGGGACGGCCCAAGTTGGACATGTCCACGTTTGACACCGTGGAGCCCATATTGATGCTTACTTGGCCCCTGCACAACCTAGGTAAGACCCACTTGGGCTTTACAAGGGCATCCCAAGTAGGGCTTGCCCACGCTTTGCTACCGTGGAGCCCACACCGTTGCTAACTTGGCCCCCGCCGAGCCAAGATGGGACCCACGGGAGTTTTACATGGGCATCCGAAGTCGGGCATGCCCACACTTTTCCACCGTGGAGCCCGCACCATTGCTAACATGGCCCACACACAGCCGAGGTGGGAACCCACGGGGATTTCACTTAGGCAGCCCAAGTAGGGCACGCCCACGATTTGCCTGCGTCGAGCCCACACCGTTGCTAATCTTGGCCACTGCAGAACCGAGGTGGTATAATGCATGGGGGTTTTACATGGGCAACCCAAGTCGGTCATGCTCACACTTTTCCGTCATGAAGTCCCCACCTTCGTAAACTTAGGCCCCGCACAGCCGAGGTGGGCACGGTTTTTTGTTTTTTTCATGGGCGGCCCATCTTGGGCACGTCCACGCTTAGCCGCCGTGGAGGCCACGTCATTGCATTTGGCCCCCGTAGAGCTGCGGTTGGCCCCACGGGGTTTTTATATGGGTAGGTTAGGCTACGGTTAGGCTAGAGTTAGGTTTGCTGACTAGGCACCCGCAAAGCCGAGAAATGGATCCACGGGGTTTTTATATGAGCAGCCCAAGTCGGGCATGCCTACGCTTCTCCACCGTGCAGCCCATGTCATCCAAACTTCGCCTCCGCATAACCGAGGTCGGACCCACTGGGGTTTCTCATGGGCAGCTGATCAACTCGGGAACGCCCACGCTTTGTCGCCGTGTCAGAATCCAGAGTGTCGAACCGAAATTTTTACCGGTTCGGTTCGGGTTCGGGTTCACAGCTTTTGGTTCAGTTTCGGTACAGCTCCGGATAGCAAAAATAACGGTTCAAGCCGGTTTGAATCGCTAAAAATAAGAATTTATTTTCCGCAGTTTCTCGGCAATAGGCACTATTTCCGCCGTGAAACGAGTAACTATATACTAGTTGTTTATCGTTCCTACAACCCCTTTTTATTTTCAGGTACCAAAAATAATAAATTGCGTTATTTATTTTTACGCAACAGGAAAATAAAATTTAGATTAACATAAAAAACGTCGTGATTATACGACAAAGCATCCATTTGTTTACCTCAGTCATTTATATATTACCTTAATCGAAAGGTAGTCGCGAAGCCTGGTGGGTCAACTAACATACCCGTGATTGATAACAATTAACTTTGCATGGCAGTATAAAAAGCTGAATCGTAGTTGTGCTCTTGAACTGGGGGACTAGTTGCAGTGCATAAAATCATTAAATGAGCATTTCGTCCCCATATATATCATGAAATATACATTACACAATACGTTTTACAATATACAGGGTGCGGCGGTAAGGACCAACATATTTTACACGCCTTGCCAAATTCGAATTCCAAACGTGTATATCTGAAATTGGGCACGCGGACGCAGTTGTCCAAGAGGTTTTATGTCCAATTTGTTTCTTTAGACCTCGATTCTGAGGTAGTGAAGTATTCAAAGCAAAAGCGAAATCGGAAACCATGCATTTTCTATATCCTATACCAGACTGTTTGTCATCATGGACACTGGTTTCTGAGCTCACTTTCGGGTAGCGTAAAGGGCCCTGCAATCGCAATTAAGCGTCACAATCTCGGTTCCACGTCTCATGGGGCTCAGGCGAAGCCCAGCAGTACGAAAGGAGAGAGTCGCTAGATATCAGTGCGTCGCTACTTTTGACCGGACGACGCTGACCTCCTCCACCTGGCGAGGGCGAGCCGCAGAAACCAGCGCGTAATGTGACGTCTGAGCGTCCTGGGCTTACTACTGGGCAGAGCCGCTAAAGATTTTTGTAGTCCGGAATACGACGTATAAGTGTGCGTATGTTTTCATGTATGTATGAACGTAGCCTATGTTCAGTATTTTAGGCCATGAAAGAAACAAATGCAGTTTATAAAGTTGTCGGAAACAGAAATGACCCGTCGACGTACCCTGCAAAGCGGCGGAAAAAACGGCACGCATATTAGACAGGGCTGGTGGGATGACAGCATAACCCTTGAACGGCAGTGTCGAAAATCCCGGAGCGTAGAAAGGCCATTTGGCGGTATGGCAGCGCAGAAGTGGCTCCCGTTCTGTGCCTGATCTTTACACCCCGTGTCCGCTGCCGTCTGTAATGAGTGTCCTTCAAGACAGTCTTTAATCGCGCAGCAAATGCAATGCGAGCCGCCCTGGCACTAACAGATTGTGATGCGTATGTCCACGCAGAAGACCTAAATGAATTAGAAAATCGGCTCCAATGATGGGATACTGAACATTTGCAATTATAAAGACCCATCGGAGCGTACGTCGTAGTCCGAAATCTACAGTTACTGATTTCTCACCGTAGGTGGTGATGGCAGTTCCATTGGCTGCTTGCAGAGCGTTAGTAGTAGTTTTGATTTTGCGGTCTCGACGAGGTGGCAGGAATAACTGCAGCTGCTGCCTGTATCAATTGAAATCGGACATGTGTTTGGCGATCAGAGACGAAAAAGAGCGTGGGGCGGCCGGAGGACGAGCCAACTGAGACAGCCGCCGTCAGTGGTTGGTCCGGGTGTTTCCCTGAAAAGAGCAGGGGTTCTGGCATTGGCGTGCGTAGTTGCCAAACTTGCGATGGTACCAGCATATCGGCTGTTCGGGAGACGATTCTCGTGGGCTGCCGCGAGAGAAATTTCTACGAGGCGATCGGCTGTCTCGTCGAGTCGAGAAGTTATCTGTGTTGTTGGTTTTGCTGCGACGGCAGGGAGCGTGGCAGTGCAGAGGTTGCCTCAACCAAATGAGTAAGGTGGCGTACTTCCTCTGGAGTTGCTGAACTTCTGACGTCATGAGTGCTGACTGGAACCAGTGCGGTAGTGGCCACAGAAGGTACAGCAATATCAAAATTTTGTCCGCAAGCTCCGGCATAAGCAGTCCAAGAAATGTCACTGGACGTCGCCAAAATCATACGCGCGTTACTCCCGGGATTCGTTGGAGAAGAGTTCTCGCAGTAGTGGTGTCGTCGAAGGAGGCTGCCCGATCATCAGAAGTTGCCGCATTGATCTTAGCAATTGAGATGGCTTGCGGTCCCCTAACTCTTCAGTTGTAAGAAGTTGTTGAAGACGTCGTTGCTCTGATGCCGTCGTGCGCTTTATGAGCTCTTCTTTGATCTTGTCGTATGGGTCAGTGGCGGGGGGGTTCATAATAATATCCCGTACTTCTCCAGCTTCGCTTGGTTGGAGGGCGCTGATTACGTAATGAAATTTTGTCTCTTGTCGTGATATGTTGCGTGTTGCGAAAAGAGACTCAATGTGCGCAAACCAAAGACCTGGATCTGCTGGCCAAAAGGGCGGAAGCTTGACCGTCACGGCAGTAATGGCCGAAGGGGCTCACCGGCAGCTTGCATGGCCTGTGTTCTTTGTCCGGGTCACCACTTGATGAGACTCAATTTCCTATATATCACAATTTAATCGTGGAGACGGCAGTGAGCGTTGTAGTCATTCTATCCGTGTCTGCTCGTGATCATCATTGTCCCGAGGGCTCGAGGAAGAAGTTTTCTTCTTCCGCAACCACACACACCTTTTACACACAGCGCCGTAATGCAGGCGAAGTATCATGCAGAAAGAAGTGATAAAAACGGTTCACTGTAATTTATACGCACCTTCGTACTCAGATCGAATCTGGCCTAAAATAGCGCGTAAGCAAGTGAATATTTTTCTTATACAAGATAAATTGGCATAGCCGGGGTTTCGAAATTTGTTCTTGACAAGATGCCGGTCAATTCCATTTAAAAATAATCGTCGCTAGTTGTTAATTGATATTTTATTTTATTTATTTATTTATTACATACTGCAGAGCCTTGATTAGGCTCTTGCGGTGTGGAGGTACAGATCAAAAGATGCAAGTAATAAAAAAATGACACATTTCAATATTTCAACAATCGTTTAACTTAAATAACAGTAAGAAGAATAGCAATGACTGTCGGAATAAACGATCAACGTACCGATCCAAAATACGCACAAAGATATAAGTAACATGGCATATTTTAACTTTCCAACCATCGTTCTACATAACTAACAGTAAGGAGAATAGCAATGACTGTGAGAGTAAACAATCAACGCTCGAATACAAAAAAGGTGACAGAAAACATAATGGCATGAATGAAAAAGGTTGATCATTTAGTGCTATATTAAAGTGAGGAGATAAAAATAATATGGGTAGTGTTTTCAAATTAGATATAGTGCGTGGAAAAAATGACAACTTGAAAATATTAGTTTGAGTAAATATAAACTGAAGAAAACTCATGGTGGTTCCTAGAACAAAATAGTATTTCATGGTCTACTCGACATGGCAACTCTGGCAGTCTGCGTGCGTGATCGTCATAGTTCCGTCACGCTTCCCTGTTGTACGTTGTTTTTGTCAGCCCAAAGACACATAAAATTGCTGTTCATGGCATGAAGGAGGCGAAAACAGATTTCAGAAGAAGAAGAAAATAAATGGTGTTATGAAGAATTTGGCAGCCTTGAAATGGCGCCGGCTACTCCAAAACTTGAAAATGATATGAACTAAGACCTAAAAACGTAATGATTAAAGAAGAAAAGAAATGAGTACGAAGTAACAGCACAGGCCTAACACGGCCACACCAACACACACGCAAACACATATACACACGCAAAAAAAAAAAAGAACGGAGCGTTAGAGAACACTTGCTACAAAACACAGCACAAAAACAGTTGATGCAGTTGATGCATTTCTTGTCAGTCTGTTGCTTGTCTCATTTTCAGTTGGGATAGAGCACATCACTTACACTCACGCTACATACTGTCACGCTCACTCACTTGTGCACATAGCTACAAATATATACAACCATAGGTGTACGGCATATGTCTGTACTTAATATTCGTATAAAAGTCCACTGTCTTTTAAAAAGTCACAAATAATGTTTAGTGCTCTTTTGAGTGTTTTTCGGTTCGCCCAAGGACCCAAAATCTTTGCCAAAGATAGGGGACGACTGTCCAATAGTTGAAGTCGAGTTTTCATTCGATGCCTTTCACTGGCGTAGCACTGACATTCTAAGAGGATGTGATTAACATCCTCAAAAGGATCACCACATTTGCATACTGGGGTCACACGATGTCTAATTCGATGTAAAAAACTTCCAGTATAAGCCACTTCGAGTCTTAATCGGTGCAGGAGAGTGTCGTATTTCCTTTTTGTTCCGGAGTATGGTGGAAATTTAAGGTCCGGGTCAATATGCGGAAGGAGAGCGTCTACAGATTTCTCAGTGAACCATTGTCGTCGTGAATATTCCTCTCGGTAATGCCGAAGTAGTAGTTTGGCATCTGTGGGTGTGAAGATGGTTAGTTCTATCGCGTCATATATATAGGCTTCTGTAGCCAACCGATCAGCTTCAACGTTTCCGGCAATTCCACAATGGCCTGGGATCCATTGGAGACGTATCGAGTGCCCAAGACTCTCTGCATGGACTAGTGTCATTTGAATTTGATACAGTAAAGGTCCCAAAGAGGACCGCATATTTATACCCTTCAATAGTTCTAGTGCGTTCTTAGAATCTGTCAGTATGATCCAGTTGTCTGGCTTATTAAATGTGTCAATAAATGTCGACGCTGAAAATATCGCATGCAGTCTCGGTCGTTGTTGAACAGACATGGTGCGAAAGCCGAAAGCATTTGTTTGTTAAAACAGATTTCAAAATGTTTGACAAGTTATATATGTGTCAGAACACAGTTATTCGACGCTATCATAAATCACTTCGGGACTATCGTGGATAAAAACGCCGAAAAAAGATACGCAGAGCATATTTCAGATAATTTGCGGGTGCATTTACTTATGATGTATATCTTCGCGGTACTCGACCCTTCATTTATGTTGTCAAACCTTCAGTCAGTAATTAAATATAGTTTTATTATTATCAATAAATGTGACTGTGTTAAGTTCACATAACTGAAAATAATAGATTGACAGGCTCGTTAGTTGTTGACAGACGTAATAAAAGAGTAGAACATAAAAGACGGGATAAACCTTTTAGTTGCAAGTTAGCGCTCGTCGTGTGTTTTACTTTTCTGCCCCGTGTTTTATGCGGTACTCTACTCGAATACACCAGCTGTTGAAGACTGTGGAAACGTGCCTTTATTTATATTATTTCGCTGTATGGCAGTGTGAAACATCGGGTCGCGGGATATGCTAAAAAGGACTTTGTGCTCACATGATAGATTTGAGGTCGAATACACGAAATGGGCAGAAACAAAACGATAATAAATAGTAATCTTCAAAAAGAATCGAACGCTACGACGCCGTAACGCAAAAAAATAAATTTATAGAGATGTAATGATATTCCTAATTACATAAATAGCCCGAAGAACAGACGAAGATTTTTATAACACTAACCTAAATCACATTTAGCCATCAGTTTGCATGAACTCAAAACTTCGCGTAGATATCCGCCTCGGGAGGCTGATGTTACATTCGGTTTGACGTGCACTTGTTCTTGGCACTCACTTTACAACTTTGTGCTTTCAGTCATGCGCTCTAGCATTTTATTTGAAGCTACTATACCGCCGCGAGACTGGTATCTATATTGCACAAATTTACAATTGGGACATCTACTTTTGCTATGGTTTTGCGAACATCGCATTTCATGAGGAAATTGAACTGTTTAACATGGTTTGCAAGGGACGTCATCGCACTCTATGCTGATGGTAATAGACCTTTCCGGAAATATGTGGCGCCCCCACCGTAGGCTTGACGCACTGTGACGTCCCGATGTACGGCACACGAGAATAATCAGTAGGTGACGACAAGTTGACGTTGATTTAATGATCCGTGGTTTTAGAACACAGAGCAGGCAGAAGGAAAGCAAAAGGAGAAATGCGATCAGCTCCTTTTGTGTTATTTTTTGGGCGTCCAGAGGTCTAATGATAAAAGAGAATGACCGCGTCGCTACCAGAATATACAAAGGGTTCGAGCCGGCAATTTAACATGCCATTACACAGTGTTGGAGATAACGCGTTACTAGTAACGACGTTACTGGTAACGCGTTACATTTTTCGCTAACGCAGTAACGTACTCGTTAGTATTCTGAATGACTAACGAGTAAAGTATTTTCGTTACTTTTTTACGGTATCGGCTATCAAATTACGTTACTCGTTACTCGTTACTTTTGACCAAAACTGGTGAAATACATTAGGTATTTGGGAAAAGGTCACGACGCCTGATCTAACGTTTAGAATAGCAATATTGTGCATAAAACTGGAGACGTTAGGGGAACTAAATTTAGGTCACTAAGCTCAATGGAGGATCTAGCTTCTCTGCTCGAGGGGCAACTACTTGCGCTCGAGCACGCAATGCCCAGGCAATGCCGTATCTTGCTGCTAAGACTTCTGAACCTTCGATTTCCTAAAACGGTGGGTTTTCCACTTATCAGTCCATCTATTCACCCATCCATCTCAAAATCCTGCACAAGCTTATCGCTGCACGGAACCAGCATCCGTCACAGTAAACTTTAAAAAAAAAAAACCTTTCTGACCAAAAGAGACATCCGTTAAAAGGCGACATTATCTCGCTTCTCGAAGGCGAAACAAACCTTCGGCTACCAGCTAATTCCGTTCGTCCTCCTTTTTTTTTTTTTTTTTCATAGAGTCACTACCTACAAGGCTTGAACGAACGACTGCGTTACAGCCCCCTCCCTCCCTCCCTCCTCTTCCCCTCTGCTTTGTGCAGCAGAGGTGGACAGCGGGGGGGGGGGGGAGGGGGGAGAGACATCTGTTTAAAACAGTGGACAACTAGTGGCGAAGCGATTTGCTCGTTTCTCTAGTTACAAAAAAAAAACACTCTTGTGGAATTTTTTATTCTCGCTCTCCCCCTCGCTGCCTGAAAGTTCCTGACCCACTTTTGTACACAGAAGAATCTTTCGCTTGATTAGTCTTTACTTCACTAAGGTCATAATAAAAAATAAAAAAGTTTTAAACCTGGAAAGAGAACTTACAAACACGAAACCTTTTTTTTTTTCGCAGAAAAACTAAGAGCTACTGCTGGTAAGAGGCAGCAAGTGATTATAACCAGTGTGCTGGTAACCGGTGTCCTGTTCCACATAGTGAAGTAAATCAGTCTCTGGTAATAGTATGAACCGGACTGTTACTAAAACCGGCGTAAAGATGAGGGGTGTTGGTTGGCTGGTTGTGTTCCAGCAGTCCCCGTTCGCATGCTGTAGTTTATAAAAGCCGATTGACTACCATCTCCGACTCATTCTACGTGTGAGATGGACATGAATAACGAAACTCCGTCGCTATGGCCAGGATTGAAGGAAATGTATCAACTAAAGGAGACGGAATCAGATAATTTACAGTTTCAATGCCTACTCTGCATGCCGAAAATTAAGCTGCTTCGCGCATCAAAGACGTCTAGTTCTAACTTGAAAAAGCACATCAAGGTGAGTACGTTTCTCGATTATAATTAGTTTTCTCTTCAGCCCGCTTTTCACAATGTTCACAGATCGCGGGTATTTTTTAGAACTTGCTGATGTTTCACTGCCCTCGTTGCTTTATGCCAGTGCTAGCGCTCCCAGAACTTCTTAATAAGTTCATTAACGCATTCCGCAAACATGTCGACCATGGTCATAATCTAATATATTAAGCAGGTGGGCTAATATTGAATAGTTTTCTCTTTCACGAGACCGAAGGCATGTTTGTAAGCGAACACATCTCTGCCAAACATATGTACTCGAACACAAAAGTAACGTAAAAGTAACGCACAAGTAACGTTCGTTATTTTTGAAAAGTAACGGATAACGGTATATCGTTACGTTTGTAAAAAAGTAACGTAGCTCAATAACGCGTTAATTTTTACCAAACTAACGAGTAACGCTATTTCGTTACTTTTTTCGGTAACAGGCACAACAATGCATTGCAATTCTCTATGATGACGATGTGATCAATAAATAGAAATACAGCTGCCAATTTTTTATTCTCAAATATTTATTTTCTAATACTAACTAAAAATCTTTTAAAAAAATTACAGTGAACCGTTTTAAACCGGTTACCGTTATGTTTTTTTCCCGTTCAGTTCCGAGATGGCGGCGAAGATTTCGGCTCGGTTCAGTTCCGGTTTGGCTAAAAATAACGGTTCGGTTCCGGTTCGACACCCTGGTCAGAACATTTCCTGAAATTTCAATCGTAATCCCCCCCCCCCCCTTGCTGCTTTCTGTTTTGGGCGCTCACTATTTCTTACATACTTCGGCTCGTAACTCCTTCGAAACCAATGTCCACGCGTTTGGAGTCCATTGGTGACTAGGGTGCCTACATGTCTGTCTGTCTCAAGGTGAAGTGACATGGTATCAGCGCACAGACTTGCAAACCAGACAACTCGAGACGTGTGGTTCAAAAAAGTTTAAGCCTAAAAAAAAAGAGGAGACAAACATTTTTCTTTTAGAAAATCACACAGGGCGTGAACGATCGCTTTTTTTTTTTGTTGCAAAGGATTGGGCAAGGGCAAGCGCTTACAAGTATGCCTGGTACAGAAATGGGAAGGTACTCATGAGGAAAGAAGACGCAGGGCGAGTACGGAAACGAAGATGACTTGCAGAAACTGAAGTAGAAAGATTCCAAATTTGTCTTTCTTTTTTTATTTCTTCTTTCGAAAATGACCAACAGTATTAGTTTCTTACCATATGAAGTTGGGCACCTTTTTAGATCCCAACCAAACGTTGTATTTTTATTGTTTTATTTGAATGCGCAGACCCTGCGAGTAATTTTCCTGTCTGAGTCGCCTTTATCTTCTCCCTACCACCCCTCACCTTTCCATGTTCCCGCTTTTCGTCCTCTTCCTTTCCGTCTCTGGGTCTCTTGGGCCGGGTGCCGGTGCCTAATAAAACTATTTGTGTTGAAAGTCGAAAGAGGTACTGTTCTGCCCGTCCCTATGTTTATTCTTTCTGTTTTTATTAAACTATAACTTATGTCGAATTTTAAAGAGAGGAGGTGGAGTGTTTATGTACATAAAAATACCATACACTGAAACATGTCCAGAAAATGGTCGCGTAATCAGTACGGCCACGTAATTTATTTCTGTAGTCACGTTACTCATTGATGACTCCCACATACCCAGTAGATTGTAGGTACTACGATAGCTCATCGGTTCAACCAAACTTACCAAGGTTCTGATTCTTCTCTTTCCTTGATACATTTCAACACCAGAAGCATAAACAGCAAACAGGGCGACCTAAATATGTTTCTTGAATTAATAGGCCCAGATTTTAATGCCTTGCTGTGTACGGAGACTTGGGTCACAGAAAATTTTGAACCCCTTTCCTCGCCGTATATAAATGCCCTAGCCTGGTAGAAAAGTCAAAAGAGGGGGTGGTGTAGCTATTTACCTGAGGCAAGATATCCCTTCTTACGTGCTAAATGAGTTTTCTGCTATTACGACAGATGTAGAATTTCTTGTGGACGCTGGGAGTGTTGTTATTTGTGTTGTTTATAGGCCACCTACAGGAAGCAAGTCTGTGTTTTTATCTTCGAGTTTACTAATTGTTGTTGCCTCCTGCAGCTGGTACTGATGTCTTCTCGGTTGTACATTATGTTTATGTTTCTAATGCTCACTCCTGCTTGGACTCTAACCTGAGTCTACACTTATTAAAAAATAAAATATAAATAAAAAAGTTTGTCCATTGTACAAAGGGGGTGGAGAATATTCACAAACATTTTAGACCAATTTCCGTCTTGCTCATATTTCCTAAATTATTTGAGCGGGTCATACAGCGCAGGATGGATCAATTTCTTGCAAAATATGATATAATTAGCAAGTCTCAGTATGGGTTATAAAAAGGCAAATCTACGAAGCAGGCACTTAGAAGCAAAAGACGAAATACTATACAATATTGAAAACAAATTATATACATTAGGACTTTTTCTAAATTTCAGAAAGGAATTCGACACTATAAAGCATGACCTTTCAAAAAAAGAAAAGAAAAACTTCAGATATATGGAATACGTGAAGTAGCTCTGGCTTTGATAGAAAATTACCTTGATAATCGCTTTTGATCGGACTGGAAATAAAATACGCCGTCCCACAAGGCTCTGTCTTAGGACCCCTACTTTTCTTTACATAAATGGCATTACTGAAATTATGAGATCTCCCGAGCTTATCATGTATGCAATAATACAAACTTTTGTTGTTTTGTTTTGTTTTTGTTGTTTTTTTTAGGGGGGGCGGGGAGGGGGGGGGGGGGTCGCAGCGTTTTTTAAGGAGTTAATTTGTCATCAATTTTTAGAATTGACAAGTAGCAGCCGCATGGCTCTAAAAAAAATAAAATGCGATTAAACACTAGACAAATCTAGGTATATAATATTCGCCCCAATAAACAAAAGCGATAACAGAAATCTAGTTATACATTTTAAAAAGAAATTATAGAAGGAGTCAAAGAGCACAAATTTCTGGGCGTCTGGTTTAACCAGGAGCTCAACTGAAATTCCCATCTTAGTAAACTAAGCTCTGAGCTCTCCCAGGCAGTTGGATTTTTATATAAGATAGGAAACCTAATTCGAACATGGCTTAAAAATACATATATTATTCTATTTTTATTCTAAACTATGTTATTACATTATAGTGTAGGGAACAACATCATCCACGAACTACAACACTACTTACGTTGCAGAACAAATTCTGAGCTTATTTGAAAACTACAAGGTAAGATACAAAACCTCCGCACCGAACCGCTTTTTAAAAAACATCGCATACTGAAGGCTAATTTGATTTATAATTACAAGTTACTACAACCAATTCACAGCGAAAAACGTTATGATACAAATATATTCGAAGTAGCATACAAGTATACTTTTAAACATACGCAAAGACGACTTCCACCAAACCCAAACAAATTATGGCAAGCAAAAAAAAATAAAAAATACCAGATCACAAAAATTCTTAAAGGGGCCCTGCAATGGCTTTTTTACTAATTTTTTATTTGCACCAAACCTGAGCGCACTGAACGTAGTAACTTAATGACACTTTTCTTTTCTCGAATTTTGATTTATTTTAGAAGTTATAGGCAAATTAAAATTACAAAAACAAGCAAAAAATAACCTCCTTCATGACGTCCTTGGTTGCTTGAGTGGCCGTGAACTAGACGAGGGGTGGTGAGCTGAGCGAGCGCTCACGGCTGCCGTACTCCGTGTCGACGGCGCGAGAGGGCGCCACTAAAGCGCGTTCTGGATAGGCTGTATGTAGCGGGCAGCTAGAGCGGCTCTCATTGCATTTGCTGCGCGATTAAACACAAATTCGGCATGACACTTCATTGGCCACAAACGACAGCAGACACGGGGTAAAGATCAGTTCAGAATGGGAGCCACTTCGCGCTGCCATACCGCGAAACGGCCAAACCGCAAGACAAAGCTGCTCACCGAAGGCCTTGGGAACGCTCAGAGCCGGCCGGGACCTTCGGTCCCTACGGCCGCAGCGCCGCCGCGTACATCCGGGACCTTTCCGTGTCGGCGCCTGATCCCACTACTCTTTTCTAGCAGGCGCCGCCTTTTCCACCGATTGGTGGCGGGTATGTCGACGGATCATTTCTTGTTTCCGTACTTTATAAACTGCATTTGTTTCTTTTCTGATCTCAAATACTGAACAAAAACTACTTTTATAAATAATTGAAACGGTTCGCGCCCCTTATATTTTGTATTTCGACTAAAAAGAAGCTTTTAGCGGCTCTGACCAGTAGTAAGCCCAGGACCTAAGACGTCACATTACGCGCGCTTTCGGTACCGCGGGTCGCCCCCGTCGGTGGAGGAGGTTTCCGCGTCGTCCGGTTAAAATATGACGCACTGATATTTAGTGACTCTCTCGTGCCCGCTGGCTTGCCCGAACCCCAAGAGACGTGGAAACCGCAAAAAAGGTAGACGCTTAATTATGATTGCAGGGCCCCTTTAATGACACTAAAGATCATGTTGATTTTAATATCACGTTTAGTAAATTTAAAAAAAATCTTCGGTCACTTATTGTGGGCAATAGCAAGACTTCATAACCTCATTCTTTTTTTTAATTGTATAGCAATTAAATTTCCTTGCGTTCTGCTCATTTGTAAAAAAAAGTGTATCATCTATTAAACTTCATTGTGATTCATTATTCAGTTTGTAATATCGCTATGTATGACTTTGTCTGTAAGATTGTGTGCTGTCTGTAGGTGCTGCATTGGGGACAGAGACCTTTGTCAGGCTTTACGCCTTTAGTTTCTGTCTCCCTTTCGGTTGCCACCGGATTAGTGCCCGAATTCCGCAAGCTCGCAGGGAGCGGGGGCTCGGCGCAAGGCATTACAAAGTTGCAAAGGCTTGAAAACCTGATCTCGGCATCCTGAGACGCCGATTATCTCACTCCGAAATTGTGGGCGTCTTGAGCAGTTTCCTCGTCTTTCTATTAAGTCACAGCTTAACTTGACAAAAGGCACAAGTTATACGGCCTCTGGTGAGCCAATCTCATGGAAAGATATGTGTACGTGGCAAGTCCGCACAGGAGGAGCACATTCAAACATTACGTTGTCGCATGTGTCGCTTCTAAATGCTCCGACTGGCTGGCTGAGGCCGTAGCCTTCGCCCTTTTTCCAAGCTACGGGAAGATAAGAATTCCTCGTCCCACGCCCTTTCCAATGAGCTTCAAGGACTTGGCCAGCCCAGCACAACGCTACAGAACAACAGTTTTTATACAGAAAATAAGAACATTAATAAACACGTATCAAGCTATGTTGCTCCTGCAGGACTTCAAGAGAGAGCACATTCTGCAACAGTGGTTTTATGAAGGATGAAGGGAGAGGGGGTATGGTCAATTCGTTTCTCCGAGAGTAGAACTCATAGGGATGACCGTGCAGACTCCATGGGGATAACATCTCTGCGCAGCTTGCATGAACCGACTTTCGCGTTGTTTAACGTTTGTGCTTCATTTGTAGGAGAGCTCGTGTAAATGCAATTCTTCAAATTATGAATATCGCAAAGAATATTAGAAGAAGCTCACTTTTTCAGAACGTTCATTTGCTGTACGAACCTGTCTGCAGTCGGAAGATCAACGAAAATTATTAACTTTCACTGTCGCATTTGCTCTATATATCAGAACCTTTTATTTTCTACGTTATATTCAAATCTTTGTCCATAGTAACTTTTTTCCGTTTTTATTAGTCACGCAATAAAATGTTTCCTTTGCAACTGAGTTTCTGGAGTGTCATGTGCACTTTCCTATGTGCGGATGATAGTTCAAAGTAAAGGTCAGTATTTGTCTTCATAAATTGTGTATATATATATGGGCGGTTTCATTTGGATTCAGGCAACGAGTGGCCGTCGTATTTTTTATTTTGCTTAAAATTTTTATATTTTGTGGAGCATGTTCCAAGAAGAACGATTCTTTTTTAATTTAATGTCCTGACATGATTAGTTCCCGAGAAAAAAAATCTCAAAGAAGCGGGAAAGAACTACGAGGTTTTGACGATTGTCGTGAATCACTCTCGAACTCAAAGTATTCAAAAGAGAGCGTCTATATTTTTTAGTGTGATATATATGCAAGTAGGTAAGACTAAATTATAACTGCTGTTTATTATTCGTCACTCCAATCTTTGTAAAAATCCCTAATTATGTCTCCGCGAACAACTGTGACCTAAATTGCAGATTTTATTTTGAGTCTGCTATGTTTAGTATCGCTTTTAAAATAATACCACATGTAGAACCTTTCATTGCCTTCCAAATTAAGCAAAGTTTGTGTTTTTAGCATGTACGAGTACTGAGAAATAAATTATGAAACAAAGAGGGTTTTCACTTTTCTATCAATTTCAGCACGCTGTATAAAAATAAACATTTTTAGTTTTTTTAATTTTTCTCGCGTCGCGTTCTCTTCACACCCTTCTTTTTAGCCAGAATACATTCCGTTAGAGGTATTTGCCTTGGTTTTGAGCTTTAAGCCTCTAAATATGCTAAAAAAATAGCAAATGCCGATGGTGTGATTTGACGATTTTCGTGTGTGGCATTTTTGAAACACACTCAATCTCAAAGTACTCAAAAGAGAACTTCGATATTTTTTATTGTGATATATATGCAAGTCGGTAAAACGACATTCCAACTACTATTTATTATTCGTCGATCCAATCTTTGTAAAAATCCCCAAACATGCCTCCGTGAACAACTGTGACCTAAACTGCGGATTTTTTTTCTAGTCGACTATGTTTTGTTTTGTTTTTAAAATAATACTACGTGTAGAACCTTTAATTGCCTTCCACATTATGTAAAGCTTGTGTCTTAATCACGTACTAGTACTGATAAATAAATTATGAAACAGAGAGGGTTTTCGCTTTGGCCATGGTCGACACAACAATCTGGTTGTCGCCATTGATCATAGATGGCGGTAGCTGTCCAGAGAGTTGTGTTTGCCGGTTGTCTGCTTGCCGCCGTCGCTCATGGATCGCGGCAAGTCGCGGCAACTTCCAGCCTCGGCAACCAGACAACTGGTTGCTGCCGTCGCTCATCGTGGCGGCAACATATCTTCGGAGGAAGAACAAAAGTGGGAACGGAACGAGCGGCGATGTGCGCAGCAGCGCGAATGGTTCCGCAACCGCCGCGAGGCCGCTATCGCCTAACGTTCCACTGCATCATGCGCTTCAGATTCCCTTGCCGAAAGAAAGAAGATCGCTTGCCTGGAAAGCCACCACCGACGGCAGAAGCTACAGCTCCGCTGCTGTTACCTTCTTCACCAAAAAAAAAAAACTAAAAGCTTTTTTTTTTGCGTGTGCATTTCTTTGGACATGTTTATTGGCTACGCTAATGCTCACGGCGATCTCGAGATGCTAAGAGTCGACACTTCTCAGAGTTGTTATAGCTTGAGTCTGGGAAGTTTCTCGTCGACTTCGTGATTTGTCATTTTTGTGCCTGTGAATCTACCTCGTTGCTGTGAATATAGTTGTTTCAGTCTGAACAGTTTTAGCAGCAGGCGACGGAAGGCGCGTTTCAAATGCAGGCTTTTCAGGCGAGGGTGGAACTTTTGATACGACCTTGATCCTGTGAGGCAAAACAAAAACACGCGCTTTCAGTGTGAAACAGCATATATCTATGAAAGCAGCAACACGGCATCAAAAGCATTGTATAAAAACCTTTTCGATAGCGCTTTTAGTGATTTCGAGATTTCAATATGTACTGATCTGATAGTAGCGGATATTGTAGCGAAGATGTTTAAGTGCGACGACCTCCTTGCGCATGCAACTCAGCAAAACTACGCAACGTCAACGGAAGGATGGCAATCTTCGTGTGGGATTGTGACAACGTTGAGTCAGTTGAGTGCTCGCCACTTTTAAGTTTTTAATAGAATTCTTTGAGTCTCCGCTGCGATCGTGGAAGATGCGCAACAGCGCAACAGCTTTTGCCCCATCATCATCATCATCGGTGAGCAGCCCACAAGTGTCGCCATCTACAAGAACACGTCGTCATTTACGTAACAATGGCTGCGCCTATCCGAGGGCATCTACCTGCGCAGGTCTGAAAAATCAGCTTCAAGATCGTGCTAGAAGCTTCTTCGAGGCGTCCTCGAGACGCCTCCCGAACATCGGAAATGTCCTCTCGGGGAACCTCAGCCGCCTGCGAGCTAGAAGAAGGCGAAATCAGCGACGACGCCGAGGAGACGGTCAAGTTCGAGTCCAGTCGGGCTTCGCGCGTTCCTAGGCCTCCGCCTTCAAAGCACCACTTCGGCAACAACTCTCACCCGGATCCTAGCCCTCCGAGACACTACAAGAAGCCGTTGCGGTGCGCGAACACACAAAACGGACCTCCGCCGAGCGTATACGGCCGAGGGGCCAAGTTAAAACCTCGGGAGCCTAGGCCTAGCGACGGTACCCAACGCGGGCGTTCATCGCCGCCCCTTAGGAATGTGCCCGTGTCTTCGAGGGAACGGACTGGTGTTACGAACACGTCTCAGTCGCCCGCCGTGGGCGACGGCAGAGCACGACGGAGCTCCCAGCTCGAACACTACTCGTGGTTTCGGCGATCGGAAGGCGCCGAACCTCGAAGGGAGGACGAAGCGCAGCAACGGTCCAGGAGCACGCCTCTGAGGACAAGGAACAAAGCCAGCCCGTCGCCGCCGCCGAGTGCCCGCAAGAATCGTATCCTTCGAGGGTCCTCTGAAATTCCGATGAGCCTGTTAAGTTGCAGGAAACTAAAGGTTCACTGGGTACTCTAAAGGTTCACTGGGTACTAAAGTTTCTATGGTAGAGAGAAAGCAACCCCCATTTTAGCAATTATATCTCCGGACACAAATCCAGTGAGGTCCAAATATTGTGGTGTTGTGTGCAATACACCTTTGCTAAATCTTTACAGCGCCAAGAAACGTATTGGGTTTGTAGTTGCAAAAATTAACATCTAAAGTTTCGTTTGTTTTGTTTTTTTTTCATGCAGAAATTTAAAGTCATTGGCCTCTTGCATGTGCATTCATTGTTGCCTTATTTTGGTCAAAAGGTCCGCCAAGTCCCTCTTCTGGCTCGTTCGTAAACAAAACCAATAAAAACATGATTTGATGGTCACATAGAGGTTGCAGTGGCTTGGTGCAACACCAAAGGATGAGGTAGCAGCTTTGTATTGCTGCAGTTTCAGCTGTGACCTTGATCTTTGAATGAACAATAGATATTGATAAACAACAGATATTGATAGGCCTTTGCGGTTTCCACCTTCTGTCTGCACTATTATGGGCAGGTACTCCTATGAATGCAACCATTAGCTATACTATGGTGCCTGGGTTTTACTTGTTATTTCGTGCACTCATGTCTCTCCCCACAGGAGAACGTTTTCACCCCGTATCTCCTCGTGACTGTCTACACATAACTTCTTTCTTCGCTTGGTTCTCCTGTATTTTCCTTTAGTCCACCTTCACACCCTGCAGATTCTCAGCCTACATTTCTGCAAAACCCGGTCAAGTCGGAACCATCCTATGAAGATCTCTTGGCACAGTACAGAAGCATCCAGAACCAATTGGAAGACCTGAAGAAACATGTGAGTTTCAGATTAGGCTGTCCGATCTTATGTATGTGCACTGTTTGGGTCTATACTGGGGCAATGCAGACTGCATGAAACATTTTTCGTGGGCTAACCACGAACACACATCGACCAATCGGCAGATTGCTGAAGCTTGGGTGGCCGAGAGTGATTCCGAGATCCAAATTGTGCACATGCAAGATTGCTCAAGTTAACGGTTTTGCAATCTAGAAACTTTTTATTAATGCTCCAGAACTTTGCCCTTTTTTTTTTTTTTTTTAATATCGGAAAGTTGGAAACAGCACCTTAATTTTTTTAAACTGTGGCATATCTGTGAAGAAAAGTTCATAAATGTGACTGCATCCGGATTTCAATGCTCGCCGCAGGAAATGTTGTGTTAGGTTCCTTGCAGGTTTCTTGTTTGTTTTGATGCCATGCGGAAACGGTACGGCACAGCATAAACACGATATCGCTACTTTTTGCATTTAACTCATTCAAATGCGTTTTCTTGATTCTGCCATTATTTAAATTCTGGAAGCTGCAAGAATTTGCAATGGGGGCAGTAGTGGAAATTGGAATAAGCCCCCTATGCCTCTCTTTCAGTTTTCTGTCTTATTTATGTTCTGTGTTGATATTCTAACAATAGTGATATACTAATTTCTTATACAGTCGCCGACCGATTATTCGGACTTCGCGGGGACCGAAAAAACGTCCGAATAATAGAGCAGTCCGAAAAATCGGCAGATTGAAAAACTTGCCTTTATTACTTCCAAGTGGGCTTAAAAAAGCCGTAAATGGTGCCTCGTTTCAGGTTACACCTCCGTTTCCGTTCGGCAACTTTCTGTTAGCTTGAGAATCGCTGCCTTCTTTTCTAGCGTTATGTTTGAGTACTTTCTGCGCTTCTTAACGACACATCGCGGTGGCAGAACAACAGATGGGGCCATGACGTCCAAGCCAGCGTTGTCCGAACAAGAGGCGCAAATCCACGAGCGCAAAATGGTGACTGGCGACGCGAAGGAACGGAAAAACAAAGCAAAACGATAATGATGATGATGATGACGAGCAGCTAAATGGAAAAAAGGGCTAGCATAGCGTCACCTAGCGGTAAAACTCAAGAGTACTCAAGTAGCGCTGCCAAGCCAAGCCAATCCATTTGCAGCCAACAACATAGAATTCAAAATGGCCGCTTCTCGGTGGTGTTTTCCGCCGATCGCTCGCGACGATTTTGTCCGAATAATCGAACTTTCGGACTTCAAGCTGTCCGAAACATTGGTCGTGAATATACACTATTTCTATGGGGTAAGTCACGGTTCCGCCTTTAGGTCCGAAATATCGAACAAGTCCGAATTATCGGAGTCCGAAAAATCAATCGGCGACTGTAATTGTGTTTAAAAAAATTTTCATTATTATGCTAAAGGAATGTTTTTAAAGTCTGCATATTTTGAATAATTGGGCTTTGTTGTACCACTTACTACTGGAACAAAAGGGACTGCAATCCTGACTTGCACACAAAGAAGATTGCCAGTACACTCCTCTAGTTTGTAACTCTTCTTTTTCTTTTCAAGCTGTAGACAACCTGCCAAGAAAGCGATACTAGTGATGTATGGAAGGTAATATGCCAAGTGAAGGTTAATGAAGAGTTTGGTTTTTAACACTAACTATTATGCTATAAGCGTAGTTTGTGAACTGCCCTGTGGTAGCACAGCCGTGTTGTAGGAAAACAGGCCTACCAGTTGCACCCTATCTCGAGTGTTTAATTCGTCCGCGGAGGAAAGTGTATACTGCTCGGTTTCACTCATTTCTCAAAATACTCGCAGAGCATTGAAGAGCACGGAGCTTCCAGAAATGCAAATGGAGACAAGTCAGCTTCCAGGAAAGCAGATGGCAAGAAGAAACGCCACCAGCCAAAGTGCAGGAAAGCCAAAAAGGTT
This sequence comes from Ixodes ricinus, assembly GCA_037355805.1. NCBI lineage: Eukaryota > Metazoa > Arthropoda > Arachnida > Ixodida > Ixodidae > Ixodes > Ixodes ricinus. The sequence continues at coordinate 91,076 of JAZHYW010008201.1, read as the reverse complement.
AATATGCAAGATCTTTTATTTGAGTAGAATGCACTCTTGTTTCGCCAGTTTACAGGGCACTGGTCTGTAGCTAGTAGTGATGCAAAACTATAGGAAAATTGACTATTGATACTGTCAATAGTTTTTTTCAAAACTATCGGTAGTGGACTATCAATGGTACTATCAATAGTTGGCTAACGATAGTATTGTCAAAGTACTATCGATAGTGCAAGCGATACTACTATTGATAGTGCAGTCGATAGTTGACTTTTGGTCGATCATCGATACTATTGAAAGTCAGCTTTCTGAAAACTATCGAGTGTTGGGAAAATTAAAGCACTACCCAAAAAGGGAATGACGACGGATACGTACAGACAGACAACGCATGGTTTTTGGAAAAGCAAGAAATTGAAGGGAAACAAAACAGAGTTGCTTTGTCATACAATTAATTTAGTGGTAAACAGAAATGGTGGTCTGCTAGTTTTCCTGCACACATATTTTGTATATTCGTGGGGTTCAGATATTTGGCTTTACACTGTAGTATGCCCCCATTTGTAAAACTATTCAGTATATTTTTCTGCCTTAAAGCTATTGAAAACACTCGCTGAAGACATTTAGCATAAGGGCTTTCACAAGTTTGTTCCACGCTTTTGTTTCTTTTATTATTCAGTTGACACATACCTTTTCGTAGCGTTGACCACTGACAGGTGAAAATAAGCACTCTGCTGAGGATCATAAATTGTTTTCCTCCTGATGACCATTTATAGCGAATTCCCGAAAATCGGAAATTAGCTGTTGACGAAAGCACTTAGGCTTGTATGCCGTCATATGTTGCCACTTTTTTTCAGTTCCATTTTGGCAAGTTTTATAACGGCGACCGGGAAAATATTTACCTGTTGGTATAAAATACAACTTAAAAATACAGGTGCCATCACATGATCTATAAATAAATATTTCTGAATCACTATGTGGAACAGATTTTGTTGTGCAGACTTCAAATTGAACATTACCACATAAAAAAAACTTATACCAAAAAAAAAACATAGTTACTGATGCTTTTCGTTTTTTCATTTTTCAAATACAGTAAGTTTGGGAACATAATGCTAACTGGATTAAAAATGAAGGATAAAAATGAAAATTTCTTGTGATCGAAGTAACGATATTGTTGTTAATGAGGCATTATTTCAGTAAAAAAGGCTTGTAAATCCGAAAGGCAATATTTTTTCCTTTCTTTCTCGCAACCTGTTTGTTTTGAAAAAACAAAAAAACGTCACTCTTATGTTCTCATTCTTGTAAAGTCATGTCCCCATACTTGCACATTAGTTCACCATCGCTAGCATCATATTCAAGCAGGGTTCCGGACTTATGCAACACGTATATAGTTTTCTTATGAGGGGGGACAGGGATATCCATTTTTCTGATTCAGTGCACAAAAAGCGAAGGGCACACCTTGGAAAGCAATCTAAAACAACAAAATAACTTTGACAACCTATCAAGTTGATATCTTTTATTCATAGTTCTTGAATAGTATAGAATAGATATCTTAATAGTTCATTGGCAATAGTTTCTAAGGAGGATTTCTATTGTTTTGTTATTGTTTTTTAATAGGTTTGAGATTGTTCCTCGGTAATTATGCAGAAGTCTGTAATTACAGTTGCGTTTTTCTCCAAGCTACACAACATTTTCTGCGCTCTTCGTCACCTAATAAAACCCCATTGATAGCTTTACGATAGCTGGCTACCAATACTTTCTCGATATTCGACTATAAACAATTTCATGGTAACTGACTATTAATAGTATGCTACCGAGTTTCAAGCTAGTCGACTATCAATAATTTTACAATAGTTGACTATCGCTACTATATTATCAATAGCACTATCAGTAGTTTTTTTACTATCAATAGTTAAATGTGGCTTCCACTACCGATAGATTTGCATCACTGGTAGCTAGACTTGCCGTAGCTTTTTAAAAGGTGTTCATTATCTGATGGACTGACAAGTCACTACAGTGATTGTCTTGAAAGCAATGCTTTGGTTATTTTTAAAGAAAGTATTTAAGTGCTGAGGAATTACCGTGCTAGGACATGTTGGGATAGCCATAGCAGAGTTCTGGCATACTGGCACGCTTGAGAAAGATCTTCGAGTTTGGCCCCCTTCACAACTCATTTTCACAGTTGTTTGTGGAAATTCGCATTTCCAAGTTGTCACCATCTATAGGACTCCAAGCATGAGCATTGCTTTTTTGCATCTAAACTCTGAAAAATCACTGTTATATAGCCTGATAAAATTACATGCTATTTCAAGAAGAATATGTGTAAGTTCTACAAAACTGTGATTTCCACAAATCTTGGCATAATTTCCTTAAAACTGCGTGAAGAAATTATGTGTGAAAGAGACTTCTTGTGTGGCAGACATACATTTCAGACGTCATGTCGGGTCTTTCTTTCTTGTCTCACGCTCTTTCCATCTCGCTATTTCTCTTGGTCACAGATGTGTCTGTGGCGTGTGCTCTCGAAGTGGAGGAGGCGAACGTAGAATGTGACGCAATGTGACCGCGCACATTGCGTTTCTAGTTCGACGAGTGGAAAACCCAAACAAATGCGGTTCGTGGAGTTCTCGTTTCGGGAGGGCGCTTTTGATGTCAAACTTTCTGCATCCTTTTACGAAACTTTTTGGGGGAGACCCAATCGATGCCGTGTAAACTTGTCCATTGTGTCTTGGCTCAAGCGGAACCTTTATTCGCCAAAGTGGCCCTTCAGACGTCACCGTTTTACATTTTCTTTTTCTTCTGTCTCGTCCAATAAGGCAGCACAATCTGTTCACTTCATCTTCTCCTTTTTGTGTGCATTCCTTCATCAGAACCTCTCGGAAGCGAGAGACGGCAGCTCAGAAGCCCAAAGGGACAAGCGCACGTCCGAAAAGCCAGAAACCCACGGGGCGGAAATCGAGAACGGTGCTGCGCCCGTCGAAAACGGCCACCTGTCGCCAGTGTTGCTGGACGTCAGCGACATCAGCGACGACGTGAGTGCTGCACCTCCACACTTGTTTGATTGGCAGGTGTGAGTTTCGCCTTTCTCGAAATGAATGAACCGCGTGAAAACGCGACGACCCGACTTCCCCCGGAAGCCCCCTTCCGAGTCCCACCACAAATACGATTCGGTTCCTCTTCCTTCAAATCAAAATATGGGAACCTGCCAGGGTTGTTTCCCCTGCCGATTTCAAAATGGAGGGGTTTTCAAGCTTTAGTTTGGCTCAAAGTTTTAGCACTACACTCCAAATTGTTCACACATTCAGACCCTTGTAGTTCACACCCGTGACTGTTCCAGTTCGGGCTTTCCTGTGGCACTGTTTGACAATTCTTTGATGATTGATTATTATATCGGTAATGTGGTTTAAATTCTATACGTCAAACTTGTTTGTAGAAATAGAGTGCCGAGACCATTTTTTTGTTTACGGAGAAATGACTGTCTCTGTGTATGGTTTTAAATCATGCCCAGATCCAAACGTCGGGCAAAAGCGAGTTTCGACCCCGGAAACTAGCAACTCTGCATATCGACGACTTCGAAGCAGCCCAGGGTTCTGCTTCGAAATGTAGCGATGCTCTTCGGGGAAAAGCTCGGGCTGCGAGACACTCCATTCGGGTTTGAAGTTTTTTCAGCACTTGAATTTTAATCAGATAGGCTTCGGAATAGGGGAAGGGCCACTGGAGAGGTGCACCAATGAAAGTGAGCTAAATTTTTAGCTGGAGCACGCCTAGAAATGGAGCGGCAGCAAATCGCGGGCCAAAACTCTAGCGAAGTCTGAACATCATTAAAAAATAAATAAAAACCCGCTTTCCTTCAAAATATGAACAACACGCCCAGGATTGGCCAGTGCAGCGACCCGTCATGAAGAGCATCGTCACGTGTGATTTCAAGGCTCATGATCCAAAGACACGGTGGCTGTCGGTAAGCTCGATGGGGGTGGCGGAGTGCGTTGGGAACGTTGGCCGCCAAAGAGTGGTCCTGTGTTGGCGTTGTGTGCTGTGATGTCAGAACGTTGGTCGTCAAAAGTGTGACCCAGCGTTGGCCCTATGTCGTTTGCCATGAAGTGAAAACATTGGCCGCCGACGTAGCAGCCTATTATTGGCCCGTTACCATTTGCTGTGAAGAAGGAATATTGGCCGTCAAAAGGGAGCCTTTGCCGTAAAGTGGGGAGTGCCAACGAAAGAGCAGCCCACTGTTGGCCCGGTATTGTTTGCTGTGAAGTGGTACTGTTGCTCGTTGACTTTCATCTTTTGGGAAGGTGGGAAAGGAAATTTTTCTTGGTGTTTCCCAGTCAGTTCTCTTGCTGTGTTTTGGTTTTCTTTTATTTCCCCCCTCCTTTTCTTTTGTGCAAGGGCTAAGATTATTTTTTACGTGCAGCAAAGTGCTGCGTTTCCTCACTGCTGCATTTACTTTCTCACCCATTGCAAAACCCTCCACTGTTGGATCATTTTAACGAGATCCTATGCTGGTGATTTCTGTCAGATTTCAGCAGTGGAGATCACTTCCCGTTGAGAATGACGGTCTACCGTTTTGGGCCAAGCACTGTGCTTCCACGGAGTTGGTTACACACACACACACCATCAAACATCTTATTCTCAAATGAGAAGAAGTCACTGGAATCTAAAGCACTGGCATGCATCCCTGCAACATTTTAGGTGTGGGCACCCCAGAACCACCAACTGCCTTTGAAGCTGGTTCTCGCATGTAGCGCAGTTGTGAATCTTTTCTGTAGTTGGTGCCAATGTAGCCACATATTTCTTTCTCTCACTACTGAGGATTGCTCCTCACAACTTGCAATACCGCACAATAGCCCCCTGCAGCGAGATCAATTCTATGAGATCTGGTGCCAGCCATAGAAGTGCCCTTCTTCTATCATAGTGAGGTAACTTTATCCTGTGAACGACAAGTTATGGTACTGAGGCAAGTTTTGCCCAAGTACGCCAGTGAACAGGCCTTAGAACGAAACCGCCAGAAAATTGGCACTTTATCAGCACTGCGTTATTGATGCATTGTATCGGGGAACAGATCTTTAATCTAGTTTAAGACTTTTTTTTTCCCCAAGAGAAAATTGCATAAGGAAGACCATACCTTGTGTAAGGCTGATCTCGCTTTAGCAGCTAAAGTGGCATTTATTTTTTAGTATATCTGTGTGTCGTGAGGAAGTGTGGAAATGTGAACTTCCTGCCAATTAAGGCTGGCTTCGTCACTTCATCAGCTTCTCATTTATCAATAAAGACCGCCGCAAGTTCTATACCGAATTTTTAAAACATCTTTTTGTTTCAGCTTAAGAATGAGGCAAGTACATAAGCTACATCTCCCCACTGTCAAAGTAAAGAAACACCAGTTGCTCAGTGTCATATAGGAAAATCTGTCATCTATGAGATTTCGCCTTAATGGATATTTGATCATTGCATTACCGCATAGCAAAACAAAACAAAAATTACCATTGTTTTTGGCGTCGACAGTCTGACCGTACCTAAAATCAGCAGGGCGTGGCTCTTTTTAACGCATTGCAGAATTTGTATCCGCCGAAAAGTCCTGCTATAAAATGGTTCTGCACGTTCGTAATAAGTTAGTGTAATAAGGACTCCGAGAGCACATCGTTTTTATAATTCTGATTTATCGGAGAAATTTTGTATTTCGGAGCGGAACAATTCAAAGACTCCGGCGTGTCCGACGTTCTCCCATTGCCATAAGACTCGGTTGGCTTTTGTGCGACCTTAAACTTCTACTTGTCACATAAGAGAAAGTCTAGGATTATTTTCGCCAGTCGCTCAGTGCTACAGCGTTTCCATAGCACTGAGGCAAGTTTCGAACATGCATGTTGCGAGACGGCCAGACAAGCCAAACATTTCGTCAGTTTGGAATCTAGTACTTTGCAAATACCTAATGTTAAAATAAACTCGAAGGACGCCGCTTCCTTTGGCACAACGAAACCGTATTTTAAGCATGTTTGTACGCGTGCGTGACATAAACGCATTGGAGCTTGTTTTTCACGTCGGTGGGAAGCATCTGAACTATTTCGGAGTGTACGATGTAGCGAGTTTTGTCTCCCTCTCTGAATAGATTTAATCTCCACTTTCTACCAAAAATGGATGCGACGCTTCTTACCCTAATGAGCTAAAGTTTAGGCGGCGCTGCATGCTCTATGTCATGGAGCCGTGGTTCAACGGCTTGTAGGCTTTTGAATCCGAGGCTGGCCTAAACGTTGCTTGCCCTCGCTGATTCCAGGAGGAGGACTTGTTGGAGCTGCGGCGGAAAGCCCTGGAGTCCATCAGGAAGGCGAAGGAGCGGGAGGAAGCCAAAGTCACAGGTGGGGATTTCGCTTTGTTTGCCAGTCTTCTACAACCTTAAAAACTTAATTTGTGGAGCCTAGCTGTTAACGTCCGTGATTCATTGCACGAGCAAGTACGTGGTAACCATGCACTTTCGGCGGTAACCATGCACTTTCGGCAACTGTGTGTGTCGCGTTAAGCTTCGCCTTAGTAGAAAGCACTTTCATTCCCAGGGCATGACCTGGTCGACAGAAGTATTCAATTGGACACAGTAGGCTCTCAATAATTTAAAGTCACTTTATTTTATTTTTTTATTAGTTTTAGGCGTGTGTGCATCTCCAGCAGTCGTACATACAGATCTGTGGGACAAAACGTGCAGTAATTCGAAGGTTTTCTTCTGTGTCTGGCTAATTGAAGGATAGAGAGTGCCCCATGTGCTGTAAGGGGCCTTTGTTGTTGTGACGTCTTTAGTAAGAATTTGCTAACTTCATGGAGGGCAGTAGTGTACCTTGTCAATGTCTGAAGGGTATAAACCAGTTTAAAACTGGAGTTGACATTTTTGCATACCCTGCCCTCGAAATGCTTTTCAGACAATGAAGACGACAATGTGTCATTGCTGGTGTTGGAAGAGTTGCCGTCGGATCTCTTGGAGACGGACCTTCCAATCCAGGAGGTTCAAGAGAAGCAGCAGGTAGGTCTATTTACCATGCTTGATCCAACCTATTGTAGCCCCTTTACATTGGTTATGTGTACATTCACTAGAGCAGTAATATTCCTTGTACATGCTCTACAAAAAATTTACCCCTCATGAATTTGTGAACATTTTAAAAGTATTGCTACACAGTGTGCTCAAATACAGTCTGGACCACAAAAAAAAAAAAAAAAAGCAACGTCGTGTTGGTTTGTAGCGACAAAGGCAACCTTATTTATTTTCTTGTTTGGTGCCTACATGCGTGCATCCGTTTGCGGTGTGCTATCAACGCAAGGTGAGGCGGCGGCGCTGCGTGGCGGTGGACGGCACCACGAACACAGCTCAAAATGGGACGCTCTACAAACGTCTGTGTGCGGCGTTCCCGTAAATCTTTATTTACCCGTTGACTTCGTCTCAAACATTGCTCAACCTTGCCAACCGCGGTCACGGCGTTCTGGGAGAAGGAGCAGGTTCACGGTGACCTTACTTCGGTAGAGATCAATGGACTTGGATTTTACACTCCGCAGTTACATTCCAAGATATGGGGCATTCGCTGACCGCATGATCCCTGAATAGGTTACTGCTTGTGTTATCTTCCCGTCCTTGTTTCTTTTTGTCTGAACAAACTTTTTATAGGCAAAACAAAGTTTCATTTTGTTATCTCCATTGTTTTCCTCACTCGCACGTATGTACTACGACTTCTGGGTCGCGTAAATCGGGGGAGGAATTGCGTAAACAAAGAGAAGTGTCTTTCCCTTTTTCGTTTCACTTTGTCACGGACGTCCTCTAACTGTGAGGTCCGCGGCCGCGTCATTTGGGTAGGTTGCATGTTCGCGGATCTGAGTCCGCGTAGGGGTATTTGGGGTAAGCAATCAATTTGTGTTTTTTTTTTTTTTGGAAATCGATGTTCACCCCAGAAAGTGGGGTGGGCTGTGACTCGGGATATTACGGTAGTTCTTATGTCGTGACGCACTAGAATGGCCTTGGGGTGCGCGGAGTACTCAAGTGCGGCACGCCGCGGCCACGCCATTCAAAGCCGTGCCTTTCTCCGCTTCGTGCAGCTGAAGAAGGGCCAGAAGGCCCCCTGGTACGACCGGGAGCTGACGCAGCAGATGCGGCGGAAGGACCGGGGCGTACCACAAGTGGAAGCGGCACCCATGCTACGACAACTGGGAGGCGTTCAAGTCACTCAAGCGGGAGTACAACCGTATGCTCAAGCGCAAGCGGGCCGCCTTGCCCAGTCATCCTCCGACGGCGCCACCGTGGCCATGGCCACGCCCGCGGTCGACGAGCGGACGAAGGCGGGGGTCCCTGAGGAGGAGCAGACGGCAGAAGGGGACGTCGAGGCGACCGCCGCGGATTCGCCGGAGGTGGCCATTGTGGATGCGGCGGAGTCGTCCTGCGACAGCACCACTCTCCCCTCGAGGTAAGCTCGGCTCTGGCCGTGCTTCCGGTGTTGCTTTGTGCGAGCACGGCCTTTTTGGAACGATAGTTTAGTCTGTGTATTAACTTATTTGTTAAGGAAGAATGTGCGTTATTGGCCATATTCTGCAAGAAAGCCGTCACGAGGGTCTGTTATGTCATATCGTGGTGTCGCACGACGGGGATATGCTAAAATGTTGCATGATGTTATGCAATGCTGACGTCGTGCAACTATGTCACGGCGTCACGTGACGTAATCACATGACATGTGATGCCGTGCCATCACGGTCGTGTGACTTGTTGAGGCCACATGACATCATGATATAATATGGCACTATAACATTGTGTTACATCATATATGACGTTGCACACATATAGCATGCGCCCAGCTCATTGACAACACATTCCGTCTTCTCCGGTCTTTGTCAATGTGATCAAGCTTGTGTAATCATTTCATGGCGATAGCTGTTAAGGCCTCTTCCCACCACTAGAAATGACGTCCATCGTTGTGGTTGTTTATGTTGTAGTTGGTGTATTAGGATGTAGGGTGTCCGTCGTCAGTGTTGCCAAATTCTCGAAAAAGATTGCCCGCCGCCCCCAGGAATCGGTCCTGGGTCCACCATCTGCAAAGTGGGCGTGTCACCACTGAGCTGCGCCACAGCTTTGACTAGGTTGCCTCAATATCTCTCTGTTTAGGGCGATGGCATTCTTTGTAGTACCTGGTGCCGACTGCACACGCTATCTGTAAAAATACAAAGGAATGGTCGATATCAAAATGCCAAGAGCTTGTTCCAGGAGACGCGCTTTCACATGCTCGGTAAAAAAAATGAAGAGTCCTGTGTTAATCCGCAGTATAGTCACAGGCATAACTGCAACATACCACGGGAAAGTCGTTGGGTATCGGTGTGGCGTTCACGCACCGTGTGGTGCGTGAACAAAGCCTTCAGAACAAAATGGACATCTGGCCGTTTTGTTCTGAACAGCTTATGTTCACGCGCCCCACGGTGCATGAATGGACGAGGGGTAGGGATGGGGATTGAACCAAGAATTCCCCGGGTTCTACAGCGCAAACTCTCGCTAGACGCACTCCGAGCTGGCATTGCGCCAACATGCTCAGCCAAGATCCCTCTACCGCATTGGAACTCGGGAATGTTGTGTGCATCAAGATCCCAAGCATGTCATTGTCACATTCGCAGTTCCATTGCAAAAGGCTGTTTAGAGTCAGAGTAGTCTGCTTCCACGGTCGCTCGGCGGAAACCGTGAATAGCACTAATTGCCTCTCTGCATTCTTTGCAAGACCAGGCAGATTATCTCTATTTCCAAGAAATGTTGCGTCGCATTCCAATAAATAAGCGCGTCTAGTCGAGAGGGCTATATTTTCAAAGCTTGCTCAGACTCGAGAGAATGCTTCAGTTCTTATTTTACGGAACTGGCCGATACAAAAGAATGTAACGAGAGCGCTACGCTTGTTTCCCTTTCCTTTTTTTTTTTTTTTTTTTGACAGAAATTAAGTTTGAAGTGAGGGAGGTGTTTTGCGACGGGTGTTCTTTACTCTGACTAATCGCTCGTCTCTCTCACGTTGTGCAGAGCATCCCACTGCCGGACTTTGTGAGCGGCGACAACTACGAACCGGTCGAAATGGAAGTGGACAGCGACGACGCTACCGAGACACCCACCCTAGGTTGCCTACCTTCTTCAAAATTATAGTTTACATGCGTAGCATCTTTAGGGCCAGCTCTTGAAGGGTCACTAAAGGTGTTTCTGAGATCATCTTTTTATGGTCATCACTCAGTCTACGTTCTCTAGGCATTCTAAATAAATTGAGATTAGATCGATATGCGACCGATTTCATCGGTGAAAACAGGGTTGAGGATCGCAACGTGCCCGTTTTATGCGATTCGGCACGGAAACCGGTTGCTTCTCATGCAGTGAGCGGGTCGGCCAACGACAGACCGATTTTTCAAACGCGTGCAGGAGGACGTCGCTTGCGATCGGCCCTCAGACGTCCAACAACGCTCTCCGGTTTCTGCACCAAACCGCAAAAAGACGGTCACGTCGCCATCACCGATCTCTCTTTTAATGGTGAGATTTGACTCGTAGCTCTGATCTCGGGCTTTTCAGAATGCTTAGAGCCAGTAGACAGAGTCACGGCCATGAGAAAAGACCATGCTCACGTCGCTCGTCAAATCCGATTGCAGTCAGTGCTAGATTCGACGGAGTTATTTGAGCAGTGCCAAGAGTGTTTTGCCATGGTGCTCATCGTCTCTGTGCGCTTGCCATCGCTGGCAGAACCAATCGCGCACGATGAAAAACGCCGGGATCACACCGCATTTATTGCGCGCGCGATTAGTTCAAGATGCACTTATGGTGCTGCCAGATTGACTCCTACAGACCTTGGCGTCGGCTGCAACGGGAATTACGTGAAACGAAGTCTGGTGGCTTTGCACATGACACGGAGCGTATCTTCGACGGAAGCTCGGTCGACAAATCCTTGCCGTCTGTTGTTGTTGCTTGTCGGTTCGTCCCTGGCAAAGTGCAAGGTTTTCAAGGAGAGCTCGTCTGCCCCAGTAGGCATATGTTAATGATGTCTCTTGAATTTTGGTCGCCTTCATGCCTTTCATTTAACCTTTGTCGTTGCGTTGGTCATTTTTGAGTCTGTCTCGCACACACTTGTGGCTGCCTACAACCGGAGAGGCCGAAGACCGGTTTCCAGCCCCACGGTCGTAGGAAGTTGCGAGTGCAGGAACCGACCTTTATACGTGAAGATGGCAAAAATCGCCTTGTAAGGCAACCTCACCTGTGTAGCCGACACTCTGTCAACTAGAGAATCTCTCTCTAGCCTTTCTGATCTTACCTAGAGCCAAATAAATGGGCTACGCTTCCGATTAATGTCACCTCGGCCATCTTGCCACGCAAAATTGTTGTTGCCAGCTAGCTGAAGCTTTATTTGAAATCGCAAAAAACTGTTTTCCGTCCTCTGGATATGTTAAAGCAGCCCGTGCTGCACTAGGCACCAAAATGGTGGCACCAAACTGGTGACACCCACAAGAGAATTGGGGAACAGAGTGTTGACACTCAAGGCGTAACTTAATTTGCGGTTCTAATCTTGCCAATTAACTTGCATCGACGTTACCAGCCCGTGTCGTTGTGAGCATACTAACGTTTGGGTCGGTGCAAGAGAGGAGTGGGATCTCACTGTGCGTCTTTCCCGTTCGGCCAATCAGAAGTCCCGGACGGAAGCGAAGACGAAGACGAAGCGGCCCTCAGGGAGCAGCTGTTGCAGGCGGTCATGCGGAACCGAGTGACGAAGGCACCGGCCAGCGAGGTCTGTTTTCCCTTTTGTTTCGTCGTCTCAAATAGGTGCAGAGGGATGATTTCATTGCTGTGACAGCTTTAGTTGTTTTGTAGGAAAACAAAACGTGCAATAGACTCTCATTAATTCAAACTCCAGGATGCCATGAATTTTGTTTGAATTATCAGAAAATCATCTAAATATGGTGCAAGATAATATGATGATTTACCATATGAGTGGCTTCACACACAAAGCAGGTATTTGATGATTTCCTTTACATAGGCCTACTGATCGTAAGCAGGTATGCCACGCATGAAACATTTGCAAAATGTATGACATAAATTTATTCCTCAAAAATGTTGCTTCTTAGTGGTCTGCTTAGACAGCACATGACAACTCAAAACAAAATTAAGCTTGTTCATCGTGCCAAGAAGCTGTCTAATGTGGACTATTAAGCAGGGAACACATGAGCGATGAAAACAGACGCCGTGCGGCAGTTTTCATAGCAACTCGCGCGGACGCTGTGACATGGACCTATGCCATGTCGCCACGTCGCAGCATCCGCGCAAGTTGCTATGGAAGTTTCTGTGTGATGCCAGCGTTTTCATAACTCATGGTGCCCTGCTCGAGCCCTGTTGAGTATGCTTCTCACCGAGCGCCGGTGCACTGCGGAGAAGCGACACCCGCAGAAGCAAGCTATGTGGGTGTTGCCCTCTGCAGTGCGCAGGTGTTTGGAAAGAAGCGCACTCAACGGGGCCGAGAAAACAAAAAGTATGAATAACACAAAAACGGCATCCAAATTAAGCGGCTTATGAATACATAAAAAAAATAGCAAGACAACCAAAATTTTGCAATTTTTATTGAATTAACCAGAAGTCTGAAATATCAGAGTTTGAATTATTGCGAGCCTGCTGTAGTTCTGCTTGCAAGAGGGATACACGTTTGATCACAAGGACTTGTGCTCTCGAGCCTAGGTGGGATGACTGTGTATCCAAAGGGTTAAAACGATCACTCCTTGGACGGGTTTGCCAATCTATACCTTGTTTCTTTGTCGCTTAACAAAAAGCAAATGCTATGCCCCCCCCCGAGCCAATTGGAACGACGGAAGCAAAGCCCGTGATAGCTTGTGGCAAAGGTAGAGGGGCGAGAGTGTAATCCGAGCAGTTGGAGAAGAGGGGAAGGAGGAACTCCACTCTGGGGATAAGCCCATCACTCAAAATTCGAACTAAAGCGGTTTTCCTCACTTCCCCGTCTGTGGCTTCGACAGCACTGCGCTCAACTAGAGAGATCGAGGTGTCTTCCTCTGACATTTCGATTGATTGATTGATTCGTTGCTGTCCCCGCACTTCGTTCAAGTGAATCGTGCCGTTAGTGCTTGCTCGAGTCGATTCCGCTTGAACAGAAAGTTTGCGTTACTCACATGCGCTTCATCCTAAACCGGCTCGCGCATTTGCAATCGAGCTCAATCGACTGCGTCGCAACCGATCTCAACCGTTTGCGGCGAGAGAACACACCGGGGCCACGTGTTGGATAGCTGTGGAGCACTCGGATCTGCACCTATATTGCGCGTCACTCCTTCACCAGGTGCTTGAAACAATTCTCACAATGTTATCGCGGACCATTTCTCACGGGCAGTGTTTAGATTTGATCTCGCAAGTTCCGTGGAACCTTTGGTCTAGTTATACGCATATATTGGAAATGTTTCCATGGCTAATCGATAGATGGCACAAGCGTGTTCCCTCGTAAGTAGTCACAAGCAGCTGTGACGCAGTCGATCAGACTCCCAACGCCAATTTGTGAAGCGGCCTTCTGGTGTAAGTAGACATGTACGGTACTCATGACAAGTAATCAAATAACTTGTAATCAGTTACTTTTTGGAGTAATTTTGTAATCAGTTGAATACATTTATTAGGAAGTAATTACAAGAGTAATCTGATTACTTTTGGAAGTACTACCGTGTTTAGTCTACTTTAGCGCGACCACGATTGTAACATGAAAGCAACTTTTCATTTTGCCCCACGAAAAAAATAAAACCACAAAGGTAGTGCGAGACCAACGGAGGAGCGAGAAAGTATGTTTATTTGAAAGACATTGCGGTTAACACTTGCCAACTTTGGGGGCGTTCTCAGCCAACCGTCGTCGTCGTCAAGTCCTTTGTCGAGCTGCGGCGGAGTTACCATGCTCTTCCGCCAACAAAATGGCTTTTTTAAGCTCGCACCGTGCCGGGCACGTTGCGTAGCCATCAGTTTTGGTAGATGGTTCAACACCGCGGAACCGTGAGATGAGAACGTTCCAGAACTGTGGAGCAGTGCAGAATTACTACACCAGAACTACACCAGAACTGCCAGATTTGACGAGGCAAAGAACACAACAACTAGAACCAAGGCTAAAACAACATTTTGATAAATTTGGATACCAATTCTACTATTTTCATGGATAGAATCCATATAGGCATATGTTGCCAGGACAAGATTAAAAGCCGCGGGTACACAGAATTAGTTCAAAATGGCTAGCCAATTTCGCGGTGACTTTATTATAACGCAAAAGCCAACATTAGGTATTGAAAATTTTGAAAAAAACTCGCGTTACATTTGAATAAATACGGTTGCAACCATTGCTATTTTTCCCTCCCTTCCTAATGGCACCCTTCGTACAAGTTTCCTTCCAAGGAACCGCCGAACTAAGTCTTCAATAGGAAGATGCTATACCAAAATTGGTGGATTAAGATATGTAGTTCGGTGATTCTGATCTAATAACGGACGGTACAAAAGGCCCGTTTTCAAACCGGCAGAAACATCCATCATTTTGAAAATCTAATGTAATTGAAAAAGCAATGGTTACTTCAAGCAATGGCCCATTTACTGTTCTTCTTAAATAATCTATATGAATAGTTTTTAACCAAGTGTAATTGTAATTTTGACCTATTACCTTTTTTGAGTAATTTGTACAAGACTAGTTGTAAGCCAGTTTACTCTTTCGTAAACCTCCTCCTCTTGAGGACTTCCCCTGAAATCGTTACATCTAATCATTAACGTCCTATCTCACCCTTGTGGTGGTTACGACCGAGTCTGGTGGCAACTGTTAACATCTGTTTGCTCTCCTGACTGCCAGCTCCTGTTTAGCTTGGTCGGTAGAGCGCTTCCTTTAGTCTTAGAGACTCCTGAGATCGAATTCCGGACCAGGCGGATTTTTTCGGCTGCCACCAGTTGCCTAAAGGGTGCGAGTTGTGCTGTGTTTTGGTGGTAGTCAGTCTATTCTTGCTTGAACCTCCTCCACCTTGGGGACTTCCCCTGAAATCATTACATCTAAGAATGTATGACAAATCGCTAGGCAATTGTGTCGCACACCTGAAACATTCTAGCACCACAAACGTTTATATCATCGTTTTGCAGCATGTCTAGCCTGTCTAGCCAGACCCCACGTTCATGGTGCTCTACATAAGATACTCTAACACGTGTCATGTGTACACTTGAAATGATAAACCTGGTGATCTTCCAGAATCGTTTAACCCACTCCTCCTCGCCTACCTCTCCCCTCATTTTACTCCTGGTCACATGACTTCCCCGTAAACCAATCAGCGTCGAGCATCTCTCCCCTCCTCCTCCTCCTTCTACTACCTGTCAACCAATCAGTGTCAAGCCTCATGGCCACGCTTTTATCCAAGCTTCATTTTTGGGCTTCGCGAAATGCCGAACACGTTGCCAAAGTATGTTTCGCATTGAAAGCTCCATTCTCAAAGACCTCCGTTTGCGTTGTCTCGCGACAGCCCCGGCTGGAGGGCTCCACGCAGCCGGGGAGTCCCGCCACACCCGTGCCGCCCTCAGCGAGTGGCACGCCCCCGTCGTGGAGTCTCCCAGGGTCAGGGTCATGCAGAGGGCCCCGCAAAGAGGATGGACTCGACGTTTGGGGACATCAGGAGGGTGCGTCCCAGACACTTTGACGGTCTTTTTCCTTAACGTGCCGCAAATGGCTGTGTGTTCGCGGAGCTTAACTACTCACGAATTTCGAGCAGGCTGCTTCACTCGCGAAACTTGCGGGAGGAATTTTGCCAGAGCAAGACCCTGCGACAGGGACAAACGCGTTGCCGGATCCCTTGCATCGGAGGTGTAGTTAATCGATTGAATGTTTGCGGTTGAGTAAATTTAATGGCCACCGCTGCGGAAGCATTTTCAGTGAGACCGTTAGGAACTTTCTATGGGGCGCTTCATTAGTTTAACTCTAAACATAAAAGTTAATGTATTTTAGCCTTATGGATGAAGCTGGGGGATGCGGAACGTGCAGCCTGCTTTTAGCTGAGTTGACACGGAGAAATCAAGCCCGGCGATTTTCGTGGTGTCATGCGACTTGACATTACGTTGTCGTGTTTTGTGATGTAATGTCGTACGGCGCTGACGTCACATGACACCCTGGGGCCGTGCGACATCTTGACATCGCGTGACATGGTTTGTGTCATGCGTTGTCGGATTATGCAACCATTGTCGAGTCAGTGACGTCGCGTGAATACCGTCTGCTAAATTTAGCGGGTGTGTCGTGGTGATTCGTGGTGTCACATCACGCTATCCTCAGACATCCGAGCCTTCAGATTCCGCATTAAAATTGAATGTTTATGCGGACACAAACTGAGGAGAGGAAGAAACGAGAGCGCGCGGGGACGTCGGAACACCAAGCTGTGGTTGAAATTAGTAGTGGGCAGACGGAAAGCTAGCTTTGTCTCCACTGCACCGTTTGAACGCGTTCGAACGCCACGTGCTGCATGCCAGAGTTCCGCGTTCTAACGCATTCGACGAGTACAGTGGAGGAAAAATCTGCTTTCGTCTCCACTGCATTGTTCAAGCGCATTTCAACACGATCGTTCGGCGTTCTAACGTGTTCGACGAGTGCAGTGGAGATAAAAGGCAGCTAGCTTTGCATCTGCCCACTAATCGTTCAAACAAGAGTTTGGTGTTACAACGTCCCCGCACACTCTAGTCTCTTCCTCTCCCTCAATTTCTGCCTGTACACGGACCTACGACAAGCCGAATCAAGAGCTAGCCCGTCAGAGTGCCAAAGCACGTACAGCTTTGAGGTGACGCGGGGCCCTGCTCGTTTGCGTGCCTTCCGTCTACAGGCGGCGCCGGTGGTGATCAACCTGGCCGCGGACGACACGACGGAGGAGGAAGAGAGCGAGGACGAGAACACCCTGTTGCCCAGCGAGGCCAGCTTCTCCCTGGGCCTGGACCAGCTCCTCAAGGAAGCCCGGATGAAGGCCCAGGTACCTCCCTCCGCGCTCTTTCCGCAACCTCGGGAGAAACTAGGTCGCAAAGCCTCTGACTCACTCGGGTAGTCCAAACGAGACGCCGACATGCGGCGGAAACCGGCAGCGAGAGGTTGACAGGAACTTTACAGAAGTTTCGGAGTGGCAGACAACGTTTGCCAGGAGACAGCTTCCTTTGGGACTCAGCCAAGAGACTTAGATTTCGAAAAAGTTGTGGCATCATGGCCCCCGAGAGACACTTTTCAAGTTGGAATCCATAGGGGAATGCCAAAGCCACTAAGGCACGGGTTCTCAAACTGGGTTGCCCAGAGCATCGTCGATCCCATCCTTGATCATCCTTGCCCTAAGTAGAGTGTTTTCTAGTTTTAGCACCATTTTAGCAGATTTTATGCAGCCACTGATGCATATCTGTCAAACACTCCTCAGTATGCGAATTATTGTTTACAAGGTCTGTGGGCGTGTTTACCGCTTTGTTGCAATATGTCGAAACCGGTATGGGTTTTTTGGGATAAAAAAGATGGAGAACCCTCGCTCTAAGGTATTGTTTTTGGGGACGAGTACGGGACTCGTTAGCTAAAAAATAATCTGGCTGATGACTGCCAGTGTATATCTTAAGTTTTGTAGCGTAAGCTACGCTGGCCGAGGTTGAGCAATTTCGCGTGGCTCCTGGAGAGCCGTGCTGCGCATGTGCGAGGAGCAATGACGGGACGGGCAGGACTGGTATGGCGCCTAGGCCAGTCCCCGATGCACGTGCTGCGCGCATGCACCCGCTCAAGATCATGGCTCGCGCTGTCCGGTTGTTCTGGGCGGCAGTTTGGTTGCTTGATACATAACACGGTGCACAGCTGGCCAAACCAACGACGGGCATCTGGCACGCCCCAGCGGAGGATGGAGGATTAATTTGGACCACCTGGGGATCTTATGACGTGCATCCGAAGCTCGGTTACACGGCGCCTCCTCCGCAATAAAAAGAGCGGAGAAGCTTAACTCATCGGATCCCGAAGCAGTCACTTGTGTCATTGAAGCAGCAGTAAGCATGATAATTAAGCTAATCCTAGACAACCAGGAAAGCTAAGAATAACCAGCTAAACCTAACCTTACGCTACGTATATCCTGGCGTAGCCGATCTAAGCCACTGCAATTTTTCTATCTAAGCTGATTAGATTTTCATTACAGCAGGTGATAGTTCTAAGGTGCCCAGAAGATATGTGGATAAATCTTGCCAAGAGGCAAAGGCCTATGACTCTTTCTTTTATGCACTTAAACAAATAATTAGGATAACCGACGTAAACGGCATGGCTCCGAGAAACTGCGGCCTTAATCGCACGCCAGTTACTTAGTTTTCTATCTCCTCCCTTCATCACCTTGCAGGGACCACCACCGGAAGAGCCAGCGCCGCCCGCAGTCACGTTGACCCCCGCATCGGTGCTGAAGCTGTCACAGGCTCAGCAGCTGGAGTACCGCCGGCTGAAGGGCGGAGATCGCACGCCGGGAGCTGCGCAGCGCCACCGCTCCCACCGTGGAGATCTCGGCTGCCGAGCGCCAGCGGCTGAATAAGCAGCGCAAGCTGAAGCAGCAGGCTGCCATGCTGCGCTCGCTGCGGGCACTCGAGAACACCCTGCACGCCGAACGGTGAGCATTGGCGAAACATTACTTCGAGGAAGCCGCCCAAAACACTGGACCATTTCCGAAGAATTTCCCCCTTTCCCCCAGCATCGTGGTAAAGGCGGTGGCAACGCGGAACATGACGCAGCGTCGAGCTAGATGCGATCGCGGCGCTGGGGTTTCTGGGTTTGCAGTAGCTTCGAACGTTGCTTGATCGAGGCCGATTGACAAGCTTCCTAAAATGCCCGGCGCCCTTTTGTGGCGCATTCGCTCGGTGTTGTTCGCTATACTACCGACTTACCCTATGGATGGAAGCGGCAGAACCGGTGGAACCTTGGACATACACTGCCTGTGGTTGAAAGCGACTCTATGGTGTTTTTTTACAGCGGGGCTGGTAAGGGCTAGTTTCCTCAAAATCGCGTCCCCCGCAGAAAAATGTCAACACAAAACTCTGGACTGCTACTGCCATCTATGAGCGACAGTGGCAACCAGACAATCGGCTTGTCGGTCTTGCTCATAGATTACGACAACCTTTCCAGCCGTTCCACTCTGGTTTTCACCAGAGTGGAAAGGCTAATTTCTCTAGCGACGTCCTAGAAGTCGTCCTAAACGTCGTCCTTGAGGTTGTCCTTGAGGTTGTCCTCGAGGTCATCCTAGAAGTTGTCCGTGAGGTCGTCTTAGATGTCATCCTTTAGGTCGTCCGAGATGTTGTCCTCGAGGTCATCCTAGAAGTCATTCTTGAGGTCGTCCTAGACGTCGTCCCCAAGGTCGTCCTTGAGGTCGTCCTAGACGTTGTCCCTGAGGTCATCCTAGGCGTCTTGAGGTCGTCCTAGATGTCGTCCTTGAGGTTGTCTAGATGTCGTCCTTGAGGTTGTCTAGATGTCATCCCTGAGGTCGCCCTCTAAGCGTCGTCCTCGAGGTCGTCCTAGATATCGTCCTTGAGGTCGTCCAAGAAGTCGTCCTTGAGATCGTCTGACCATAGTACAGCTTCTCTGGTCTTTTTTTACCAGAGTGGAGGGGCTGAAAGTTTTTGTATGAACACGAAGTTTGTGCAGAAAGGGCGCCGTTCAAAAACGGTCCTTCTCTGTCCGATGTGGAAGCGGTGCTTCTGGTGGAGCCGAAATCACTTTCTGACCGTAGCTGCTCGTGTGCGGGCGGCTGCGGCTAATAGAGCGCATCTTTGGTGCCGTTCTACGTTTGGATTCCACAACGTGACCCTTGAGAGTAACTAAAAATTTTTCGAGCGAGACGTTGGACTGGCACTTGCGTCCAATTGGCGAGGAGAGGAGCACTGCGTCTGCATTCAGCTGCCGGTCGCGTTTTATTCCGTTTCACTAGGGCGAAAGTGGAAAAGAGCTAAGTGCCAGCCACATAATGCATTCTGCGTTAAAATCCCGAGCAGCCCTGTCTCGGGCGTGCGGACGAATTGCAAGAACAGGTCGTACGTTCCTGCCGACATCCGTGCGGTCGGAAGCGGAAAGCTAACCGCGGCCGTCACCTGTGCCTCGCCGCAGGAAAGCGCTGCGGCTGGAGGACAAGCGCATGGGCTCCCTCCGAACAGAGGTGCTGACCAAGAAGTCGGCGGTGCGCGGCACCCAGGTGCGCATCCAGAAGCTCAAGGAGCAGCTGGCCACCCTGGAGAAGGTGGTCGCCGGTCACGTGACCGTCATACGCAAGGCTAACGTGCAGGTGAGTCTCCGCATCTGCCGCGCCGCTCGTAGGTCGCCGAAAAGATGCATTGTTCGCCGCAGACACGACGACAAAATCGTCCACGGACGCGCGGTTTGAGCACGTTTGAAGCGTGTTTTCTTTGTACTTACGTGTGTTTCGGAGATGTCTGCAGACGGTTTTTGGTATGGCCAAGGTGACTGAACCATCGGACAAGTTAAAACGCGCCTCAGACGTTGTCTCTAGACCGTTTTTCGTACGACTTATTAACAGTGCAACCTCGGCCTTAGGTGGTTGGTTAAACTATCGGTGTCTGTGGCACCCTGTTTTACACGTTGTGTACGCCGTGCAGTTGCAGGCACTGCAGGGGAGGTGGACAAGCGCAAGGAGCACATTGTGGACCTGGAGCGCCAGTGCCAGCACCACGGAAGGGCGCTTTGCGGCGCCAACTACAAGGTGCCGGCCACCGCAGATGCGCTGAGCTCGCCCGCGACCTCCACAACGCCCACCAAGCGGAAGATCTCTATCGGCTCGTTCCAACAGGTGCGACATGCCGGCACGTCGGAACCCGTACCCGTTTCGGCTGCTGCACATAGAAAGATGGAACTTTCGCTGAATGTGCGCTTGAACGGTGGATTTCACTTCGCGAAATTTCCGGGCGCAGTCCTCTCCCAGTGAAAAACTTGACAGCAGACGAGTTCGCTATCGGCTAGTTGGTGACGGACGTAACACGCGGCGCCGTCTCCCGACAGGCTTGGCCGGCAGACAACGAAGCGCACCGCCTGCTCGCCACAGCTCAGTGAACCCACTCTAAAACGTGTTCAGCACCTATGGAAACGTGTCGCTTATTAAAGAAACGATCCATCAAAAACACGATCGCCGACGACGGTTCTGAGCATCCAGGAGGCCATCTGTCGCCCTAGAAACCGAGGCGGAGGGTGGTCGAGGGTTGACGATACGCGTCGCTCGTAGTCGTTGGCGGCTTCGGAGACGTGGCGCGTGGTTCGTTACGTTTACACTTCTTGCTTTGCGAAATATTCTTCGGCGTTCTTGTCGGCTAATGCTGCGACCTGATTGGCTGGAGAGCGATTATAAGATGCCGAGTGTGGTTCGCATCCTTGCAACTGTTTACAACCACGTGCCTTAAAGCCTCTTAAATTTTCTCGCAACGAGAGAACACAGACTGGCGCAACCTGTCTGATAGCCGTGGAGCACTTGGCATTTCCATACATTTCCCATTTTTTCATGCGTCGTTCTATCTTGGCTTGAGAGACTTCCGACAATGTTACAAACAACCTTTTCTCCTTTCTCATGGATAGTACATACCTTTGATCCCGCAAATACCGCAAAACCTTCACACTAGCGAAGTGCGGTTCCGGGGTCGCCTCAGACGAGCGCTGGCGTGCAGGTACATCCTCTCGTCATAAGAGATCCCGAGAACTCGGTCCTAAGCAGACGCAAGTGTGTCGGCGGGCCTCTAACCCGCCGGTTACCATGTTTTCCGGGCTATAGTCCGCGGACTTTACACATTTAAAAGTTGACATTTTAGGTTGTGCGGACTACACGCGTGCGGACGGGACGGGAATTTTGTCTTTGAAAATTGTTCGTTATGACGAGACGTGAGGGTTTTTGTGAAGGGAAGAGTATGTTAATGATGATTGATTTATAATAAAAGCTTCTTTGCGAGCTACTGAAGGCAAGCATTTGTCAAGGTGTGCGGTGTATGAGAAGACTTTCGTGTCAACTAAGCATGGGGTGCGGACTGTGCGCAGTGTGCGCACTATACCGCATGCAAACCATCTAAGTAAAAAAATTTCTTTTCGACCCCAAAATTTGTTTTTACGGACGATACACAAGCTGCGAACTATACACCGGCTTCGGACTATAGCCCGGAAAATGCACTTCAGAGCAAGCGCCCTCTCACGGCTCGAAGATTCCCCTTTCCGAGTCGACTGGAGTTGCGCGTTTGAGTTGATCTTTCAAAGTCGTCTCGTCTGGCATCCAATTTCAGATCCAGAAGCGGGCACGCGTGGTGGCGCCGTCCGGAACGGACAACGCGGCGCGATCCAAGCGCACGGACGCCGCATACCTGGCCGAGAAGATCCGGCTGCAGAAGCTGGAGGAAGCCATGAGGCTCAGGCTACAGGAGCTGAAGCAGGCCTCTGGTGCCAAGGGGGCGACGACGCCGCAAAGTGCGTCCGCTCCCGCGACACCTCCACCCCCTGCCAGCGGCGTCTGCCACGGAAACGTCGCCGCCCGTCGATCGAGCGTCGCCAACGAAGGCGGCAACGCGTGTCGTGATTGCTGCCACCGCAGCTTCCATGGAGAAGGCGAGGATGGAGAAGGCGGCAGAGAAGGAAAACCTCGTCGGTGCTGCGGCCGTCATCGGCAAGGCGACCCCTTGCGTTGAAGAGAAGGTGAGGGCATTGGAGCCAGTAAAGGAGTGTCGCTTAGTTAGATGGTTAAAAAGATTTTTTTAAATGCATAGGATTTGTAGTATTTATTTATTCATTTTTATTTATTTTTTATTGATATTACCAGCAGCCAACGTAGGAAAGACACATTGTTCAGGGTTGTCGATAAAGCATACACAGGGTGTGGTAGCCAGCAGTAAATAAAAGATAAAAACAAACATGTATGGATCAGGAACGCACACCGAGCAGGGAAGTTTTCTTTTAAGGATGTAGTCAAGCCTGAAACATCAAAACTCCGACGATTCGTTTATTAATGTTGTACAATTTGAATCGACAATTGGTTCGGGTGACAAATTCCAATTGTAGATAGTATGAGAAATACGAGTATTTGTAACAGTCGGTCCTGCACATTATTTTGGTGATTGGATTTGACAAGGGACCAGCTTTCAGTGACCAGCTTTGACAAGCTCTACGGAAAAGCATAGTCAGAAAACGGTCCTTTTCTGTTTCCTGCACGAGAGCAGGTAAAGGCAGATAGCGATCCCAGCATCATTGGCGGCACCGCTCCCACCTGCGATGGGCAAGGGCCGCTTTCGAACGACGCTTTTCCTGCGGGAACTTTTGCGCAAACTTCATGTTCGTCATAAAAACCGCGATAAGATCCCTTTCACTGCAAGCAGTGTGCATCCAACGTTCCGCTAGTTTCGCCACTTCCGTCCATAGGGGCGGGCTATTAGAGTAGTGAGCACCACCGAGTGAAAGCGCCACGAAAAGGCACCAGGCATTTTAGGACGCTTGTCAGCTAACTTCGATCCAGTATGCGTCGTTCCCGGAGGCGGCGACTTTTCTCAGTTTAGGCTCAGCAGCAGTGAAGCAGACCACGCATAGGCTCTGTGTACTGCCATGGCAGCATAGTAGCGACGACGGCAGGTGCGGCAAGGTGGAAGACGGACGCAGCTGCAGAACCAGGGCACTGGGCAGTGGGCACAGCATTTGACAGGAAGCCTGTTGCTATCACACTGCAGCCAACCGCCGTTCGAGCGCCAGCTCACGGATGATCCGTTAGCGTGTGGTATACTTGACGGACCGCGGTTTTGGGCGGCCACGAGCAAGGACAATATAAATGCTACGCATTTATAAGGCTTTCAAAAATGTCCGAGGGAGGTAGCCAGTTGCTTTCCCTTCGCTCAGCTAGATGTCGTAATAAACACTATGTTTCTAGTCCGTGGGGCAAAACTTCTATTGCAAGGCTCCCAGTCCCCTTTCTCCTCGGCTCCTAATTGTTTTCCCAACTGGGCAGCCCCTGCCCCTTACGAATCGAAAAAGGATTTTCTTTTTGTGGCAAATAGTTTGTTTAGTCGAGTCGCCGGAGGTTGAACGCAGGAGTGCAGTCAACCTTGAGAGTAGTGGAACACTAAGAAGTAAGAACAGCAGCCAATAGCCATGAACCTTTTGCATGATGGACCTTTTTCGGGTAACAAGCGGAGTCCGGGAGGTGGTCTGTAAACCACAAACAAAGGGCAATTTTAACGTGCCTCCATCCCATCAGAACAGGTTGACATTGTGTCAGTTTTCATTGCTTTTTATTAGGGTTGTGCAAATATTCGAAATTTCGAATAGTAGTTTCGAATAATAGACTATTCGATATTCGCTTCGAGAAGAACTGCACTATTCGCGTTTTTCGAAGTGTTGATCGCGGTTAGATTAGCCCCGTTGAGTGCGCTTCTTTCCGAGCACCGGTGCATAGCGGAGAAGCAATCCCGCGGAGACGAGCTCCGCAGGTGTTGCTTCTCTGCATTACATCGGTGCTCTGTGACAAGCGCACTCAACGGGGTAACCTGCCGCGATAAACACTTTGAAAACTATGAGTATCGCAATTGCGTGCTTGGAAGAAAAGCATACATTCAAAGCGGGATGGTGCACGTGTGCCGGCTGTATTTGGGAATAAATGGAAACTTTGTGAATGTGTATATCTACATTGCAGTAAAAGTTCCAAAATTAAAGACTGTAGGCAGAGATGCCCTTACAACCTGCGTTAAACATGCACAATTATTTCTTTTTTAACTCGAGATTAAAGAAGAAATATTTTATATAGCAAGATTTGTAAATTCACTCAATTGGGTATAGTCGGCAATCTCTATAGGATTCATTCTATATCAAATCCGTTGTTTACTTGCCATCCCAAGACATCAGACCTTATGAAGACACAGTTCAAAAATATAAACTTAGCTTATAAATGAACACGCGGAACAACCTTCACAAGTTTAGCTGGGTTTTTGTCTAAGCATTACGCAATGGTAGTGAAAAGGGTGGAAACACTATTCGAATTCGAAAATATTCGGCCAAAACCAGTATTCACTCGAATTCGCTCGAACTCAAAATCCACCATTCGCACAAGACTACTTTTTATGCTTCATACTACCAACGCTCAAAAACAAAAATCGGTTAAAACCAGCAACGTGTGCTAGATAAGTGCTGGCAATGCCAATGGTGGGGGGAGATGCCCTCAGAAAAAGGCGACGGCGGGAAGCGAGGCCAGGGGAGGGGGTGTACGCACGTGTGGAGGCTTACCGTGGAAAGGACTATTACCGTATTTATCAGCATAATTAATAACTCTTTTTGTCCCGAAAAATTGACGCATATTTTGGGGGATGTGTTTGTTGTGGGGGGGGTAACATTTTTGCATTTACACACTCTGTGCAAGTGTCATTTTAGCTGCCAATATGACCCGGCAGGATACTGTGGCACATCTCCACTGACAGAGGCATGCCCACGGCTGGTCGTGGGCGCGCCACAGTAACCATGCTCTATACATGGCTACCCTTCGGCGTGCCTTTTGCCGAAGGAGAAGTGCCCTACAAAGCTCACTGACCATGGAGAGCGGTGCGACCCTCTTTAAGCCTAACCGCTTTCACGATTTCATTGTCCGAAAGCGGACCACAGATGACGGGGTGTTTGTGGACATCACTGCATCCAACGGGCGAAGCATGTCCGGGGCTGGGCAATTCCTCGACCCAAGCTTCGTCAAGTGTGCGCACCGCTCGGTTTCACCGTGATCACCTCCGCAACTATGCGCTGGAAACCGTTATGTGCACGTGTACTGCTATGCTATGCTTAGCTTGGCATAGCCTGGCCGCTTGGCGGCAAAAGAAAAATTGGCTTGGTGTGCTTGGTGGCTGGTCAAGTGGGACGCAGTTTGAAGCTTGCAGTGCCAAACAGGTGCAATCCTTACGCGAGGGGAATAAAAAAAAGTCAAAATATTTATGCTTGTTGTGGGAGGTTCATTTGTGAGTAAATACAGTATACACGTGGAAATTCTTAATCTGAATCTTGCAGTTTCTCTTCCTTTGTTTCAGCGATAGTTTTTGTTTTTTGGGAACTGCCTTAGAAAACTTTAATTATGTCAAAATGCTAGGGGAAAATACCGACGGAACTTTACGGGGATGTTGCAGGCGGAGACGGCGGAAGAGAAGGCACTCAACCGGAACCGGAGGGCAATGGAGGCGCTGTTTGTAGCGCATTGCGCCAAGCAGACGCTGGCGAGTCTACCCCAGGTGAACGTCCTCGTCTCAACGGAGTTCCCCCTGCCCCGAGAAGACACACCACGCGTGAGTGCACGCTCGATTTCTACGTCGGATTGTCAGTCGGGCGTTCGAAAAGCGTGCCTCGTCGTTGTCCTTCTGTCGGTGATGGTACATGATGGTACACACAGTAACAGCTATCGCTGCCACTTCTTCGCGTTCTGCGGTGAAAATTTGTGGACTTTTAAGTGTGCCATTGAACCACCCTAAAATCCCGAGAGATGCCCCACTCCCGAAAGATAGCCCGCCCCTATTTTTGGCTCCATTTGCTATATTTTTTAAACACCAAAAGATAGCCCACTCCTAGTAGTAGTAGTGTTAGGATCAATGATCGCCTTGGCTTAAATGCGGCTAGTTAGCTATGGCAGGAAATAATTGAACGTCGCTAATCTACAGTGTGGTCGCCTTTGCTTCAATGCCCCTCGCCACGATAACAAGCTTAAAAACGACACGAGACCTAAAAATTGAATTTTTTTTACTTTTCTCGATTTTACACCAAAAGTTAGCCCATTCCATATTTTCACCCGATTTGCTCTTGATTTTAGGGGGCTACCTCTCAAGATATTACGGTAGTCGCCGTTTGTTTATTTTGGAGTGAAGCAAATGGGTTTGCAGCTGTTAATCCCGGTCGTGATACTGAGGGTGGGAATTGTACGGAGGCACCACCGAAACATTTCGTCGCCAGTAGAGCCCCATGCTCGCACCCTCCCTTCTTTTAAAGCTGCACTTTGTAGTCTCAGGGAGCGGTACAAGCGCATTTGCACGTTTTTGCTTTCGTCCGTGGTCGTTCCTCGAGGTTCACCGCTGGGGGCGCCTTCTCTGCAGAGGCTGGAGCTGTGCCTGCTGAAGCCCCAGCGGGAGCAGCCATCTCCCGCCGCCGCCACCCACCACGCCGTGGATGTGAGTGAGCCCTACCGTAGCCCCCTGTGCCACCTGGGCTCGTACCGGCTGAGCCCGCACCTACTGCGCCAGCCTGGGGCCTGGCTGGAGGGCACCGCCCACGCCCACAAGGTGCAGCCCCGCGTGCACCTGTGCCGCTACGAGCTGGACGGAGCCTGCTATGATGACCACTGCACCTGGTGAGGAGGGGGGGGGTTGCTGTTTCGGTTTGTTTCCATGCACCAAAAGCTTTCTGAAACGAGAAGCAGCACGGCGCTACGGCGACACTGGCTTGGTGACTCGTTAGGTCCATGTGCTCGGTAGGGTCGCAAAATTAGGTCGAAATTCTCTAATCACGGTTGTAAGTCGACCCGTAATTTTTGACAACATTTCTAAAAAAAAGGTCGACTTGTACGGTCGCCGACCGATTTTTCAGATGCCGATAATTCAGACTTGTTCGATATTTCGAACCTAAAGGGAGAATCGTGACCTACCCAATAGAAATAGTGCATATTCACGACTGATGTTTTGAACAACTTGAAGTCCGAAAGTTTTGTTTTTCTGACAAAATTGTTGTGACCGAACAGTGGGAAATCACCGAGAAGCAGCCATTTTGGATTCTATGATGGCTGCACATGGATTGACTTGGTTTGGCAGCACTCCTTGAGAACTGCTAAGTCTTACCGTTAGGTGACGATGTATGGCTTTTACAGCGGAGCTGTTAAGGGCTAGGTTCCCCAGGATCATGTCCGGTATCAAACAGCTGTCGACACAAACCTACCTGGACAGCTACCGCCATCTATTGAGCAGAAGATCGAACTATAGGGGGCGCTCTGACCCGTTAGTTGTCCCCATACTCGGTGTTTACTTAACACAAGGCCTGTGCACATGCCCAGAGGCCTTATGGGCATGTCCATGTCATCTTCTACGATAGATTAAGATTAAAACAGCGCAAGGACACGGACAAGAACAAGAAGGTAGACGAACAAGGTGCTTTGTTCGTCTACCTTCTTGTTCTTGTCCGTGTCCTTGCGCTGTTTTAATCTTTAATCATGAAATACCAACTAGCCCAAACTTCTACTTTAGTCAACTTCTACAATAGAGTGCGGGCACAGTTTAATGTAAAAAAAACTAACAATCGACGAAGCGACGTTAAGTGCCGGATCTATCCTCAGAGAATGCGAGCTCGACCCACTTCGGCTTTTGTGCTGAGCTGGGGCCGTGCATGCTGCATCGTTCATGCAGGCCGGAGTGGAAACAAAAAAGCTCCTTCTCCCCTCACCGGAGAACACGAACTCCAGCCGAACGCTGACGCTGCGTTCGGTTATGTCGGCCGAGCGCTGAGTCATTGTATTTGTTGTCCCCATCCGTGTAGTTCTGAAGTTAACCGCTTGGGGCATCACGGTCGCTCCTCCTCCCCCAATAAGCGACGGCGGCAAGCACACAACCAGTCTGGTTGCCGCCATCGCTCGTAGATGGCGCCAACCTTTCCAGCTATCGTAGAAGAATGGATAGCTGGGCGCGTTGGTGGGAATTCATCGTAGGAAACAGCGCGCAAAACAGACGACGACGACGAAAAAGAAGCACACGTAATGCGAGCGCAGCGCTCGTCACGTGTGTTTCTTCGTCCTCGTCTGTTTTGCGCACTGTTTTCTACACTCTTATTATCAGTTTCGGTTTGGACTTAGGATGAATCGGCCGCGCGCCCTTTTGGGGAAA
Source organism: Ixodes ricinus (assembly GCA_037355805.1). Classification (NCBI taxonomy): domain Eukaryota; kingdom Metazoa; phylum Arthropoda; class Arachnida; order Ixodida; family Ixodidae; genus Ixodes; species Ixodes ricinus. The sequence goes on along the minus strand of JAZHYW010008201.1, from coordinate 62,272 downwards.
GAAGACTGGCTGTGGAAGGAGCGGCTACGTACGCAGCAGCACAAATAAGTCCGCCACCGCTGCAGAGCTGCTGTCGCCTCGACTTCCACTGCGTCGAGCGCTTCAGATTCCTTTGCCAACGAAGAACACATCGCTCGCCTGAAAAGCCTCCACCTAGAGCAGAACCAGCGATGTAAAGGGCGATGGCGGGCCAACGCCACGGACGACGATCGTGCCACGGAGGCCAAGCGCAAGCGCGAGGCTGAGCGACGAATGCACTCCACGCCGGCTGAACAGTTCCCGGGCGCGACGGCGAGGTTCCGGAGGGAGTTCGTGGAGAACCCGTTTGGCATCTCGGACGCCGTGTGTGACTGACTCTGGTTCGCCAGAGACGTATCCATGATCGGCGGCGTGTCGGACAAGAAAATGCGGGAATTGGGGCGTGCGCGTTGCGGCAGTGTATCGTGTACAGCTCCGCTGATCTTCCATCTTCACGAGAGTGGAAAGGCTGAAGGTTTTTTTCTCTAGCTGCGCGTCATTATCATCATCATCATCGCTACATACCTGCCAACTCTTCCAAATCTTTCGTAAAATGTACAAATTGGAACTAATTTTACTATTTTATAAATCTTGCTTCAAACTTCACAAACAAAAAAAATTATAACAAAAAATATAGATTACGAAAAAATGCTAAAAAGAGACTGCTGCTGGCGGTACCTTGCACCTCCACAAGAGGGCGATAGGGACCGTCCGCGGCAGTGTCGTGGTTTTTACTTTCCGTCTATCCAATGGCCACGGATCCAAAACCAATCCAAAGCCCAAAGCCTTTGTTTGTGTGTTCGGCGGCACACATTGGTTCGGCGTGTTAAGCACTTTTTGGCCTCATTGTTTCAGCCAGTTTCGAGGCGAGAAATGCGGTGTCTGTGTTTGTTGCACATGTAATCATAGCATTCTTCTAGTCGCGGTGGCTTTGCGGCGCAATGGCGAACTCCAAACCTCAAAAGAGGTACTTTCAGAAGTTCCTGAAGTCCTACACATCAAAATTCCCGTGCTTCGTGCCGTCCAAAAAGGGAGAGAAGTTTGGATTCTGTAGCACGTCCACGTATGATGTAAGCGTTTTGCAATGAGGCAAGGCTGACATTAAAGGGATACTACAATGAAATTTCGGCGCTCATTTTTAGTCTATATGTGTTCAAAGGAGCAGTATCACATCGAACACACCAATATCTTGTTAAAAAGTCTCGAAAAGGAAGTTTAAAGCAAATTAAACGATTAGCAAAAAGCACCTGGTGGATGTCGCTAACGCCTCGTTTGTAATGCCCATCTAGGAACCTTGACAGCTAGTGACGGTGAGTGTCTCGCCTCCGGCCACGACGAGAGAAGAGGGGAAGGAGGAACTCCCTCTTCCCCAGAATCCCTTTTGTGTGTTGCAGAAGTCGCTATTGTCCCTCTACAAGATTATAGAAGATTAACCCGTCACTCAAAATTCGTACAAAGGCAGCCGCTTCGGTGGCTGGAACGACTAGGCCATCCTCTCGACGTCAGCCTCGCCGTAGCTTTGCTTGTCCCGAGACGATCTACGTCACAATCGCGTTAAATGTCACGTGCTTTAAGCTTGGCCTTCTCAGAGCGCTTGCCAGAGTGGGCCGTTTAGAACGAAAAATACAGCCACCAGCATCAAAATACAAACGTGCAATTGTTCAACCTATTTTTGAACACGACGGGAATATTTCAAATTTCGTTGAAGTATCCCTTTAAGCTACACATCGCTCGCATAAACCGCCCCACCTCCCCGCAGTCGCGGAAGTCGTATGAATTTGAAAATCCACTGGTTGGAAGGTATGTTGATACCATTTTGCTTTGTTCATTCGCCATTGCAGTCGTGGACTTGCGCCTCTCATATTGATCTCGTCTCGGTGAATCATGTTTTCGGACTACACTGGCTTGGACATCATTGCCCCTTCTGTTCTTCCACCGCTGCAATATGTTGCTAAGAAAGCGCGGAAAGTACTCGACCATAATGATAGAAAAGAAGGCAGTGATTCTCAAGCAAATAGAAAGTTGCCGAGCGTAAACGGAGGCGTAACCTGAAACAAGGCGTGCAAACGTAACCTGAAGCAATGCACTATTTATGGCTTTTGGGCACTTATTAATATGGTCGCATGCTCGGTGTCTTATAGTACATCTTCTTGCTGCTTACAGGCAACATGCAAAGGACTATGCCTGCAGCCCGGAGGAAGTGCTGCTCGATCTTGCCTTCTACTCACCCTCCTTGCTTGGCGTGTCCGCCAGCGACTCCGCTCAGCAGTGTAGGGCCAAAGCAGGTGAGTCCATCGAGTTGTATGCAATAACAGCGGTTATGACGGGTTGAATGCAGCCGTCTGTGGGATGATACTTTTAAATTCGTAGCATTTATAGGGCCAACTCTTCGTGCCGTAGCATCTATGGCATGGAGGGCAACGTCACACTGATGACTTTGCAGTGTCTACATGACATCATGAGCGGTTCAAAGGATTTGTAATGTCGTCACGGTGTTCACAAAATGTTATCAGTATGGCAGTCGTCATAGGACATCATAATGTCGCCGACACTGTTGTCGTAACGTCACGTGACGTGACCCGACGCCATGTCATGTTCTGATGTCGCATCGCATAGTCGGGTGATATTAGTGTTCCATGATGTCACTGTGACATCATTGTGTCATATCATGGCGTCCTGATGTCGTGTGAGACCATGACATCACGGAGGACCCATAAAAGTCGTGCATTTAAAGAGCCTTTCGGATATACCAAGGAGACAGGTGGTTTGTCCTTTAAACTAGAAGCGAAGAGATGGTTTTATGTCCACAATCTGTTCCACCAGGTGTTGACATCTTGTCAAGAAGCTGTAACCTCTCTTGAAATGTTTGACCCCAAGTGGGGTATGTGAATGAGAGCTCTGTTTAAGCTGTCTCAGAGTCTCTGCTGAAGCATGCTACAGCATATTTTGAAGCAGTAGCTTTATAGGCCTAACGAACCTCAGGAGCCGCACATGCACAAGATGTGTAGGTCGGTTAGACCGGAACCGCTAAAGAAAACTGCAACCGGTACCAGGGATCGAACCCTGGTCACTGGCGTCAAAGCCGAGTGTGCTGCTGACTCAGCTAGGGACCCAGCAGATGGTGTGAGAAAGCAAGTGGAGCAGAGAGGTGGAAAGGACAAGAAAGAGAGAAGCAGAAACAGGTGGTCCAGAAAGAGCTCTCGGAACGAGGAGGAGTGAAAAGGGCCAGGAAAGCTTGCTTCCCCTCTCTTGGTGACCCAGAAATTTAAGCGCAAGGGCTCTGTATCCAGGAGGTGCTGGGAGAAAGCGCGCGTAGCGTCACGAAGAGAAAATGGTGTGACGTAATCTGTTTCCATACACAGCCCTGCCCTAGGCACCACCCACTCCAGGCAATGAAAGACCAAGGGTCATCCTGCCCTAGGCAGGCAGCACTTGAACTGAGAGCACACCTTGCACCCTGATAAAGCTACCGCATTAAAATGCATTTGGCAGAATGACCAAACATGTAGCCAATTATTTTTCTGTGTTTGCTTAGCAGGCACAGGTTTTAGTGTCTGGAGCATTGGCTGGCTTTCTGCACTCAAATCCGTGCTTTGGCTCTGACAATATGCGGTACAAGTGGTTTTTCGTTTTGTAATTACAGTCGGTGACAGGTTAATAACCCGGCAGATTCTTCGCCTCGAGCGCTAGCTTTCTGCCTTTGGTAGCACTTTGTCGCACGCAGCCAAGGCCCGCGTAAGGCAACAAGCACGTGTTGCTGGTTTCTTCACGTGTATAGAGTGTGTGGCTGTGATTGGGCTTGCTGGTCTGAAATTGAGAGGCAGGGGCATGGAGCAGCATTTAGACAGGCCAGTTACTTTCTGTTCCTGCAAAACGAGAGGAGTCTGGGGTCTGTTAAGGATGGTTTACACTTGAAGAGTCTTTATGAAATTTTCTCGTTAAGAGGTTTGTGTCTGGGAAGGTTTGGTCAAGTCGAGTATCTGAAACGGCGATTGTGTTGAAGACTGTCGGGGTGAGCTAAGCCTTCCCGTGGGAACTGCGAATACAGGTGTGCGTATAGCCCGTCAGGTAGTGGCTTCGAGTTCGTACATTTCGGGTGTTGGTGCACCTTCTTGCCGAGCTTCAATTTTCTCTCGTAAAGAAAGTTGCAGTACGATAACGGATTTTGCAGCGAGTTGACGTAATTCTGTGTACTTGGGTGGAGTATTCCTTTGTTTTATTGCCTTCACTGGTAGGCGAAATGTGCCACATTAGTTGAATCTGCATTTTAACGACAGCCTGCTCTCCATGATATTGTTGATTGACATAGTGCTTCAGACTGGGGACGAATTTGTTGCTGCAGAGACGTACGTGGCCAACATGAAGAAGAAGCACAAGGGTCTCGACCTGAGGTCGCTGTGTCGGCTGGTGGTCACCGAAGTCAACAGGAGCCTAAAGAAAGGTATGTGGTGCCTCGTTCAACCCAAAAGTTGTGCAAGTTTTTTGGGGTTTTTTTCCTGCTTGCAGCAGCTAGCGGCACATAGACAGCATGCACACTTTTTTCCTTCCTATTGTGAGGGATAGCGCGGCACCGAGCGGGCCCGTCCCGCGGATGCGCGGGGGAATGGGAGTGAAGAGAAAGAAGCGGCAGTGTAGAGCAAACATACGCGGACTGGCGGCAGGTGACTCGAACGGTTTCGGAAGTGGCTTAGTGTGGATCAATGCCTAACACTATTAACCCTTTGTAGTCAGATACCTGACCAACTTAACTGCCGTTCCGGTCAGAAACTATATTGAACGCATGGGCCACGAAAAGTATAATTATTTCGGCTTACAAAGATAGCATCTCACACTGAACGTAAGTACAGGGAAGTCCGGAGATTGTTTGTGTACAAACCCAGGGCCCGTTTGCTCGAAGCGCTAACCGCGGCTAAAGTTAGCCGCAGTACCCAGGAGAGGGATTTTGAAATCACTTGACTGGCTCGGTAAAAATGCGGGGAAACATGGCGGTGCCCCGGTGAGTGAGCGCCGCTTGCTTTGGAACTAATATGTCGTAGCTGCGATATCGGGCAGGTTAGTCAGCAACGAATGGTGCAGGAGGCTTTCACTTTGCCTCACCTCACTTAAAATGCAGAACATGAGCAATGACCTCGCCGCATTTTTAATGCGAATAGCATTCTTTGGATACTTCACGCACTTTTCGTCTATGTATCTATCTATCTATCTATCTATCTATCTGGCTATCTAACCTCTTACGCCGCGGGTCGATAAATAAATAAAAGACCGGCGCTGGCGGGATTCGAACCGTTGACCCTTTGATCAGCAGGCAGACGCGCTAACCACAGAGCTATGAAGGCAGTCATTCAACGCACTCTAAACGGTCGTTTATATCTTTACCATAGGACGCGCTTTACAGCGCTGTCACAGCTACCGGTCGCGCGCGTTCCATGCACGAGGGCTCATTCCGCTCTCGTGAGCGGTGAGCACGGCCGCTAGCTCACCCTCTCCCGCGCTCGGGAGAGGGGTGACTGTAGCGGCCGTGCTCAGCCTCACGAGAGACGGAATGAGCCCTCGTGCATGGAACCTGCCCACACTGTAGCTGTGATAGCGCTGGCAAGCGCGTCCTATGGTCAAGATATAAACAATCGTTTAGAGTACCGTTGGTTGAGACTAGCTGAGGCGTCAGAAAGTCTGGTCGGTACCATTTTGAGTGTTTGTGCGTATGGCGCGTGCTTTGCTCGCCTTCCTAAGTGACACAAACGCACGTGCTGGGCTGCGGAGATCGTGCGCAGGGCTGTGAAAGTGTCAACAAATTTAGAATCGCCTCAAGAGTGGGCTGGCGTATCTAGAGTGTGCCGGCCACCTGACGAACGCGCATAACTCCGCACCGTTTGATGCTATTCGCATTAACGTAGATAATCATTCCCAAAGGATGGGTTCTGCTGATTTTTCACACTTGAAGGAGAGGAGACTAGAGGAGGAGAGTTGCGCGTGCGCGCGCGGTATGAGTAGAAGCGAACGCACGTGCAGTGCACGCAGCTGGTAGAGAGAGAGAGAGCGGAAGGTAACGCGCAGCTGTTGGAGAGAGGGAAGGAGGAGAGTTGCGCGTGCGTAGTGTGAGTGCGGACTACAAGGCCGCGGGACATAGACCCGAGCAAGAGATGCTCCGCATCTAAAATGCGGCGAGGTCATTGCTCATGCTCTGCGTTTTAAGTGAGGTAAGGCAAAGCGAAAGCCTCCTGCACCATTCGTTGCTGACTAACGCGCCCGATATCGCAGCTACAACGACATATTAGTTCCAAAGCGAGCAGCGCTCACTCACCGGGCCACCGCCATGTTTCTTTGCATCCCTACCGAGCCAGTCACATGATTTCAAAATCCCTCTCCTAGGTACTGCGGTTAACTTTAACCGCAGTTAGCGTTTCGAGCAAACAGGCCCTGGACGACGTTTGTGGCGGGCGGCTCCACGGCCGCTGCCTTGTGCAGTCGTTTCATCTTCATCACTACTTTCACTCAAGTCCCAGAGGACGTCTTCATCATATGACGGAGGGATATAGTCATCCTCTTCACTGAAATTGTCGTCACTGTTAATTATATCATGCGAAGAGTTACAGAACAAGCGTGGCTGGAACATGGCCATCCCTCGTGCCAGCGAAGTTGAAATTTGCGTGCTCCTCTGTTTTTAGGTTAAGATTAGTTATGCTCTCTATGAGAAAAAACTTGGACCCTTTCAAGAGTGAAGTAATTGAAGTGTTAAAGGAATGCTCCAAGAGATGGCACAACCAATCAAGCAGAAAAAAAAAAGCAAAGGAGCGCATTTAAAGGTTGCGAGAACGCGTGTAGGGCGGCACGCCCGACTGCTGACCGGAAGCGCGTTTCTTCGATGTTGGGCGTGGCCCGACACATGACCGCAAAGGGTTAACAGTCGTTCTTTCTAATCATGAAAAAACTTCACATGAATGTCGATACTTTGTCACGCAAGCATGTATAGCCAGTCATTGCGGTTTTCAAAAAAGGGATATTTGATGTAGTTTGGACTGAAGTCTGGCTGGGAATGTGAGTGTGCCAACATCACACTCACGGATCCAGCTCAGGGTGGTCTGGCTGGGAATGTGAGTGCGCCAACATCACACTCACGGATCCAGCTCAGGGTGCTGTTTTGGGCCCAGATGTCATTTGTGCATCCTTGTGCACTTTGCAATGATTTGTTCTGCAGTTTGGAAAAGTAGACTCTTTGGTTTTGTTTGTGAAAGGCTGCATTTGATCCGAGCGATTGCGGTTACTCTCAACTGAACAGATGTTCATGGTGATGGGCCTAGTCTTTTGTGCTCTGAAATTGAACAGATTGCATGTACTGTTTGGGGGCACAAGTACCACACGTACCGTAAAATCCCCGAATAGTGAACTTTGGGTGCTTCCACGGTATTTTACGGTAATTCTTTTAAAACACAATGTATTATATGGCTGGCACCTAACCATATCCGGTTGGGTGCCACGCTAGTACGGCAATGCGGCAACTTGTTGTCACATGGTCGACTGTTTTTTGGGGGATGGGCCAAGTGAAGCCGTTTCAAGTGAAAAGTCACTCTATCGGCAAGGACAGTAGGAACTGTCACCCTGAAGGCCAACCTGCAAAATCATTTTCTGCCTGGCGAAAACCCTCTCCCAGTGTCCTTCTCTCACTCTTCCCGTCCCGTCGTCACGAAAGGATAATGGGTTTCCTCTCTGGAATGGAAAGGAGAAATCGAGGGGCAGATTTCGGAACTTCTGGCTGCAGCATTTTGACTGTGTGACATCACTAGCCAAGGATGTTGCACAGGGTTGATGTCTTGAATGGAAATACATGCCAGCATTCCTCTGTCACACTGCGCTACCAAATGATAGAATGTCAAAGTACCATGCACAAACTTCCTGCTTGAAATGACTCTTGGCCACGAGAAAACGTGTGTTGCAAGCTTTCCGAGCAGCCTCGGTGCTGCGTCCCATTCACCGCCAAGCTGACGGGGCAGTGAGAGCTATGCTTTCGCCGGCCCATTCGACTGTTGGCCTTTCTCTGCCCGACCCCACTCTCTGCACTCTTGAATGCGCAGATAGCATCGCCACGCTATGCAAGGCTGGCAACGGACTAATCTAGCGAGCACGTCGCTTGCATTGCCTTGTCAGCCTGGCGGAGAAAGAAACATAGGAGTGTTCCTTTGGCAGCTCAGTACCTCATAGTTTGAGAGGGTGTGGTTGCATAAGCAATGGAGATGAGACCGACCTGTTTCGATTTTTGTGTCGTTGGGTCCAGCCGCGCCGCACTACTCCAGCCTGGAGAAGCGGCGGTGGTCGCTGCGACAGTGCCAAGGACCGGTGGGATCATTGAGGTCTCCGGAAGCGGCCGAGAAGCCGACGTTACTGGCACCGAAGAAAGGTAATTCCTTTCATTCAGTAACGTCCTTCATTTCCGTGTTGAAACAAAATGTGCTTTAGGGCTGGTTTTTGATATTGAAATGAAAAAAACGCACAACTGGGACAACGACAAAAAGACGAAAAGAATGCAAGACAAGCGCTGACTAACAACTGGTTTGTTATTAGAACATAAGGAAGGAAGAAAGAAAAGAAAAGAAAACACGAAGTCAAATGTTCGCACGCTTGCTGGGCGCCTCCTAGGACATGTCTCCTTCTTTTTTCATCTCGGGCGATCTCGTAAACCTATTCCATCTCAGGCGATCTCGTAAATGTTGAAAAAAACAGTTGCGGTGTTTTTTCAACATGAACTTTTACCAACTTTCCCAGTTACCTATCTTAATCTGGTTTTTGATCCTAGCACATCACGAAGTGTTGCAACGAAAATATGATAGCACGAATAGTTCTCTCTGAAATGCAAAAAATGCATCTTTGACCGGCGTGTTTAGTGTCCTATACCGTCCTTACTTCGAAGGTGGTCCCGGAGTGGCAACGAAGTGTATCGCAGGAGCCACGTCGTGGGCCTGGCGGTCAGCGGTAGGAGTTCTGGCAAAAAATTGCAAACGACCGCGCAAAGTGTGTCGCGATTGACAGCGGCAGCTGCTGCGTCGTGGAAGGGCACGTTGAAAGAGAGTTTCCTTCAGCCAGTGTGCTGTACAATGTTTGTAATGAGTTCTTTGCTTTCACTGAAGTTGATGTAGGCTGACGTGTATGAGGAGATGCGTGCTTTGGTGTGTGTGTATGCAAACTGTTCGGATTCCACGTCTTTCGTGTTGCATCCACCTTTTCACCCCGCACTATTTTTAGTAGAAGCAGTTCGTCGTTTTCTGTATCTGACGGCGCTGCTGCCATAATCGCATACCGCCTTCTAGTGTACACCTTTCATTTTTCTACCCTTGTGAACATGCACCGAGCCTCGTTGTCGAAAGTGCGACCGCCAAGCGCGTCTGCCAACACCAACGTCCCTCTAGGCTCCCCGCCGCCCGTGTGAATGCCAACATTGGTGAGGGAGTCCCACTGATAAACGTGGATAAAAGCAGGAGAGCGTACTGGTTAAACATATTTTCTTGGTTTTTAGATAGCTAAAGTTTGTTGTCCACCCGTTAGCGTTCTAAAAAACAAGAAAAAAATATTAGTCCCACCGGTTCCGCCGACCGCTGACATTACGCGCATCTCTCCCCTAGGGAGCTCAATCATGCGAATGACTCACTACCGTCGCCATGCAATGGGCCGTTCTGTGGGTGGTCCTCACTGTTGGCTCCCACTCCCCACAGACTGGAAGAGCCTGCTGCAGCGGAGGCTGGAGCCCAGCGAGGACCCTGAGCTGGCGGACCTGGAGCCGGAGGTGCGCTACTTCGACTCGTGCCACCTGGGCATCCAGGCCCTGGAGGAGGTGGTGGCCCAGGAGCCGCACAATGTGGAGCTCTGGCTGCGCCTCGCCTACCGTCACCTGCACAACCGGCGCGGGTGGGTACGGCACGCCCCAGGTCGGGTGTTGGGGTGTCTTTAGGCCTCGCACGTGCTGTGGGCGCTTGGAGTGCGACGGAGGGAGCCTACCGTAACATCCCGAGAGAAGTGGTGTAGCCAGGGGGGAGGAGCAGATACCCCCCTCCCCAATTCCAGTTTTTTGGGTAGTGTCCCCCCTAATAACTTTGTCTTCGTCCTAGGCAGCATGTTTTGCAGCCACACAAGTATGTGCATAGCACTTGGAATTATGCTTTTCTAAGCTGCTCCAGTAGCACAGTGGTAGAGCATTGGACAAATGAGTGAGGGTTTGTTGGTTGGATTCTGCTCAAGGGACAGTGATTTTTGCGAAGACATCTAGTCGTGTTAGCACGTTTTTCGTTTCTAAACGTTAGACGCCTGGATGCCATCCTAAAGGAACCTATTCTCTCTCCCCTCTCCCCAGGGGTGACCCAGAGTCAAGGCTGGACCAGGCCCTGCACGTGTTCTCCCAGGCCCTGGAGAGCAACCGGAGCAGTCCGGAGGTGTGGTGCCACTACCTGGGATGGTACGGAGCACACCCACAGTGCCAGGACCTGCCCTACCTGTGCCGCCGGGCGCTGGACTACTGCCCGCACAACTCCGTTTGGTGGAAGGTGGGTAGGATTGCAGCTTTGCTTTTCACGGAGAGAGACTGTCGGTAGCTCCGTCTGGCAGAAGGCGGGTGCAGTCGCAGTTGCACCCCTTACAGAGAGAGATTGTTGGTAACTCCACCTGATGGACGGTCGGTGCACTCGCAGTTGCACCATTTTACAAAAGGAGATTGACAGCGTTAAATGTTGGGACCTCGCTTCTCGGGCTAGTGGATCTTTTATGGTTACCCTCAGTTTCTGCTGTTGTCCAGGGCGTAACATTGTGCGGTCGTTAGCAAATACTATGAAGTGACCAGTGTAAAGAAGAAGAGGCAGTCACGAAAGATGCACAAGCTCTGCAGCAGCTTCGACAGCGGATGCCTTTGAGGGGTGGTTTTATGTTTGTAAATATTGTAGATAAACATTGTGCAGTGTGGCTCTTCAACTAGGATGTTGAACCATTATTTATCTGACGGGCTTGTTCCACTCTTTTGGGGGTGACCGGCAATAAGTGGATTATTTTGTGCTTTCTTATTATGCTTGCGCACGTTAGTTTGTGCTGGCAAGTGATGCAAAGCTATGAGGTGAAGCATCTTCGTGCATTCTGAGCTCTCTTGTCACACTCTTCCTTTGAATCGTTCTCTCTCACATTATCAGAGCGCAATAAGCCAGAGATTTTCCCCGAACCTATCGACTTCTTTTCTGGGCACTCTTGCAAGATTCCTTGACCGAGCTCTTGACCACTTTGTCTACCTTTTTGGCTCGTGTCTTGGGCCCGCTTTGAATTGAACCCATCGAATGAACGTTCGACTTCTGTACCCCATTCACCCCAAAGTTGACAGTACTACAATCACCTTTGTTTTATCACCTGACGCCTCTCTCCGCATGGTGTACGGGCGGGAGCATGATTGCACGGCGGAAAAGACGTACGGCTGGTTTAATGTGCACATAGCTTCTCCACTCCACTGTCAGCTTAGATTTGGATGGAATGTAACTAAACTTTTCAAAAACGCTACCCCCCCCCCCCAAAAAAAAAAGTGAAAAAAAAGTTATTATGAAAAATGTCATATTCACCAACTTTTAGAAAGTATTCCCAAAAAGATTAATATGTTTACACTGCATAGTTATTTTTTATGAATTATTTTTGGTCCACCGACGCTAAAGAACCGAGTTCGAGCGCTTTGGACATGGTTTTCTCCATCCTACTTTTCGGCATGAATTTCACTTTAGGAAAACTATCATTTGGTAACAGGACAAAAGAAAAGGCTCACTCATTGTTTTTCCTAACTGGAATTTAATAAGCAATGCAACTGTGGCATTGCTTTTTTACTTTGTAGGTGTCTTTTATAAAAATGTTAAGATTTTGTCGACAACATAAAAGGCAAAAAAATTATTAGATTTTTCAATGGAATGTTACACAAAATAAATTGTTTTGGAATATTTGTTTTCACATTTTGCACTCTCTAGGCATCCTGCTGCATATCTGGTGAAGAACAGAAATGTTGGGTATTACATTAGTTTTCTAAAGATAGTTTTCGTAAACAATATCAGTGTGTTCCTTATAAAACCGACTATAATTTTTTTCCCAATATATGTACGCAGATACAACTTTGCACTGCATTCTGCCTCACAACTGCCACTATTTGCTGTAAATTACATTCACATTAAGCCAAAGGTTCAAAAGTTGACCGTTTCGCGTAGTGTCCTCCTTAACCGTGACCTTGACTGGAACGGTCTGTCGGGCGCAGAGCGTGACCCTGGCGGAAGGGGTCCAGGCCCAGGGCCAGCTGTGCCAGCAGCAGCTGTACCACTTGACCCAGGGACTGGCCAAGGGCGACACGACACCGGATTCCGGCTGGATCCTGGAGGTGCTGCTGTACTGGGCACGCCTGAGCTCCCTCTCGGGGAACCTGGCCCTGGCCTTCCTCATCCTCAAGGTGGGGGCCAAGGGTGGACTCGGGGCTGTGTTTGGAGCCGCGGCTTCGTCCTCGGCAAGCCGAGGGTGACCCGAGGTACCGAAATTTCAATGCGGAATGTGTTACGTGGCTGGCATCTAACCATACCTGGTTAGCTGCCAGCGACGGAAGTCGACAGGCGGACTGCCAGCCGAACGCCGACACGGGGCTCGTCTTCTCACTGATTGGACAAGGGTTGGCCGAACCTTTTCCCTCGAGCAAAACCGCGTAACTCTTGGCAGGGCCAAAAGCATCACGTGCTCGGACATACAGTGACGCTCTGCTCAGTTGAACGAGCGCTCTCCAAACTTCCCCAGAGAAAGACTGAACTCCAGAGTTGAGCCCTCTCGGAGCGTGCGTTTCAGTAGTTCGTTGTCAACGGCGCCAAAGACACGTTCCGGTCGCGCATCGTGAAATCGGTGAGGTTGGCAAAGTTGCATGATTCGACTTTCAGCTGCAGATCCCAAAAGTAGTTCTGGAAAGGCTCACCCTCTTTCTGCATCCGGGATCGAAAGATGTAAGCGTTCGTACGTCTCCTTGCAGCGAGGCATGCAGTAGCCTTCAAATTTCTGGAGGAGGATGCCTTAATCTCTGCGTTCGGCGTCGGTGCATCGGAAGGTGTTGCGAGACTCGTAGGAGTATTGACACCTTCTGTTTCGCTGAGCGTGGTTTCTCCGGTTCCTTGGCTTCCAAGCTCCTCTCGTTGACGCAATATTTTCCAGTTTTGCGCAATGTTTTCGACCAGTTGAGTCCCTCTGGACGCTCGAGTCCTTCTCTAGCGGGCGTTGTGGCTTATGTCGGTGTTGGGGCGGTCGACGGAATCGTTCTGACACCGTGTAACATTGCGTATGTTGAGAGGACTTGACGAGCAACGGACGAAACGAATGACAAACGTTTAGTGGCGCCCTTGGGTGCCATATCCACAGATGCCATATCCCCAGATGCCACTAAACGTTTGTCATTCGCTTGGTCCGTTACTCATTTGAGTCCCTCAGCATTCACGACGGTGTTTGTGCCGTCGAGGCACACTATGCATACTGAGTTCTTCTGTGCAATGTCACTGCAAAGCAACACACGATACATTCTGACCATCTGAAATTCACAGTCAATTGACCTTTTTCTAGTAAGCTTCTGCACATGCAGTACGCCCTCCCCCGGCCTTGTTTCCCGCTGTCGCCATTTTCGCTGGTCAAAGATCCAGTTGACCAACATATCAGCACCTATCTTTGCGCGTATTCCGTCTGTTTTGGAGATTCTTGTTTGCGTGTGCTAGTATGGTGCTTAAAGGCAGCGGAGATTAATACGACGTCACAATGCTAATGTATTCTGATGGGCGGAGTTATTTGGGCTGCCCTTCATTTGTAGTTCAAAGACAACTCCCCAGACTGCGCTCGTTACTGGAAAAAGGTCCATTCACCAATGTTTGTTTGCAAACAAGCTCGCTGCCGGTGGACCCCTGTGCACTTCCAGATTTTCCCCTTTCTGTTTTCTTTCGCATTCTTTTGTTTTTTTCTACCGCTATCTACAATGCATGCAAGTTCTTGCAAACGTATTGTGGATACTTCTTTGAAGGAAAAGCTTCTTACCCTATTGCCGTGCGTTGCTGAAGAACAAATAAATACATTATCGGAAGTCTACCGCGGCGCTCTCGTGGCATCGACTACCATCGAATGCGGCGAATACATCACCCATCCGCGAAGCGTGGAGTAGCGACCGATCAAAGCGATCACGGCATCCCCGCGTCCGGTCTCTGTTCTCACCTTCCCCACAGACGGCGGTGAAGTCCGTGATACGGCCGAGCACTTTGTGGTGGAGACCGAGGCCGGGGAGCTGATGGACGCGACCACAGGACATCCTGCAGTGCGCCAACATGCTGCTTAGTCCGGCGACCTGTGCTTCCTCTGGCTCTGCTTCCTGTGCATCGTGGGTTTCGACACCTGCCGGCATGCCTCTTCTCCACCGACGGGGCTCCCTGGGGAGGCTGTGCAGCAAGGTACGGGCGCTTCCACTACCGGCGAAAGGAAGAGGGTTACGAGCGGTTCTCTCATTTGCATTCGATGCGAGACCATGTCGCGGGTCGCCGCAAGCACTCGCGACAACGGCCAAAGCCACTCGGCGTTTTCGTCTGGCAGATCTTACCGGTGGTGTTAAATACGCCAGTACGAGGCGCCGCTCGTGCACTATGGAAACAGCGGCGGCGCAGCGATCGATGTGGCTTCACGGTCCGCACATTCGCGCAAGAATGTTTGTTGGCGTTGTAAAGCTTCGGCGTGAATCTTCATCGGGGACCTTGAACAGCGGACCCGCTGGCGCCCGTCTATATGTAGCCCCAGAATGTTTCCGACCTACGTATATTTCCTGAGTTTTTTATGCGTCACTCTTTAAACCACGGGCTTGCGGCAATTCTGATAATGTTACGGCGACCGCTACATATAGGTGGTAGGTAGACTTGACACTCGCAAATACAGCGAAGCCTTCAGCCTAGTTATGGAGCGTTTTTCGATTTCCCTCTTGCTTTCGGTCACGTGGGTTTGACGTGTCCAGTATGCGGGACGAAAAGAAAATCATGAGCCATTCCACTCTGTGAAGGTGGATGACTAGTGAAGCTGTTTAGCACATGACACAGACCCGCCTTGAAAATCCGGAGGAAACTAGACGCGCTGCAGCGGGACCGCCACCTGGCAAAAAGTAGACACGTGCGACGGGACCACCACCCCGGGAGAGCGGAAGGAAGCGAGACTAGGCACACAAGCGCTTGGAACGACGACAAAAAGAGGCGGTGAGTGTAAGCGTAGACATGGCCGACGTGGTGCCACAGCGGCAAATCTTTGAGAAACCTTTATTATCTGCCTGAGAGTCTACTGATCTTGAAAATAGTGCCTCTTGATTACTAATCTACTGAATAGACCTATTGCTAAGTTACCCAAGCATCTGGGAGAATGCAGGGAATGGTGTTCCACACGCCGCACAGGCCGGTGTCTGCAGCAGTAACTGTTCTAAAGCAAAAGCCTAAAACTAATGGCATCTCGCACGTGCATTCATCGACGCTTTATTTTGGTTATTTACTTTGAATCTTTAATATGGGAGTAGTGGCTTCTACATTAGACCAATAGGAGCATGCTCACAAATGGCAGCGCTTCACCGGCAGCCACAGTAGACCAAATGCGGAGAGACAAGTCGTCTGCTTCTTGCGCAGGAGTTGCGGTGATGTCAGAACAACGCCGAGCTCCGATTGGCTGTGATTGAAAGGATAGTGTGTAGAACTCGATGCTAGATGCCTTGAGGTCTACCCACTATTTTTTCAATCGGCCAATAAGAGCTCGGCATTTGGACATCATCGCAAGAAGCAGGCGAACTTGCGCTCCACATGTGGGATCCACCATAAGCCAAACATGGCGTCACATCACCGGCATCCAATAGGAGCGCCCACGGCACGGTCAAAGGATGGCGGTACTTGGATAAGCCGGGATACCCAGCGCTTCAATCTTGACGTAAGGGGTCACTAGTGGTTTCAACGCTGTTGAGCAGAAGCGCCCAAACGCAAGTGTGTGAACCTGGCTTAATTTAATGTGGGTAGGGGTTTGATGTGGAGTTACTTCCACACTCCTCCATTCGAGGCAGCGGAAGTGCACGGGAAAATGGGAGGCGTCTTCCTCGGGAGGCTTACCGTACAGACTCTATGGGTTCTAATGCAGGACTGCTTCGAGATTCCCTGGCACGAGCGCCGGACACTGACGCAGTCGTATGATGCCCTGTGCTGCGCCTTCCACGAGGCGTGGACGAGCTTCGGCCGGCCCCGAGAGGTGCCTGCCCCTCTTTGCGAGCCAGCTGGCCCTGATGGTCTCCCAGGGAATGTGAGTGGGGCTGGGAATGGGACCCCGAAGCAAGGGGAACCTCGCCGCAAACTTCGATGCGGAGGGGAACCCAAAGCTGACGGGACCTTGAGATGTACTACAACACCCCAAAACAAATGGGACCTAAGTAGGCGGCAAAACCCGTCTGGGCAACGCTCGGGGTGCACACGCCAATGTATACGGTGTTCCAAATCTCGCCATGTGGAGTGCAAGTTTGTCCGCTTCTTTTGCAGGGGTTATAGTGACGTCAGAATGCTGAGCGCCGATTGGCTCTGATTGAAGGACAGGAGGTAGACCTCAAAGCAAGCTTCCTTGAGGTCTACCCGCTATCCTTCAATCAGAGCCAATCGGAGCTCAGCATTTTGACACCACTACGTCGGAGTTGCCACTCCTTGTCGTTTGATATTGACAAGGAACAAGGAACAACAAGATATTGACAAGGAACAAGGAAGACTTGCCACACTTTTCAACAGGCGTACCGGCGTAAGAGACCAGTCCCATGCTGTCGCTGTAGTACAACATATCTAATTGAATTACGCTCAGCTGCGATGTGTACATGGCTATGGCGGTGATGAGAGGCGCCGATTCAGAAAATGGTGGCATCGGCACCATCACCGCTCTAAAACCCTGTGGTAAAACCAACCGGCACATCGCCAGCTCGCCACTAACACACCCATTCTCCTACTGCCGAGGGAACTTACTGTTCCAGTGACAGCGCACGTCACGACGTCAAAATTACTCCGCGGCTTGTTTTACGGTGAGTTGAAGAGGAAGAAAAACTCAGTATTTTATTAATTTTTCGTGTAGAAGTTCATAAATCAAAACGAAAACAGATGCCTGTTCGGCGGTGAACATTGAAAGTTTATTGTAAAGATTTCTTGGCAAAAGTAAACAGTCATTTCATGGTCCCTTTAAGCCTAAAACGTGTGTGAGCAGAAGTTGCGTCGCACCGCCAAGCGTAGCGTAACTGTAGCAACTGTTGTACGGGACGGCACGACATTTAGTCACATCGTGGCGTTGGCGCGATGCGATTCTTGCTTGTTTTCATGTTTTACGCTTTAACCTCTATGTTCGGCCTCTGGCAAGCCCGACTGAACGGACTCTCAGTTACCGAGTGATAAGCCTTTCCTTCAAAGCGTGGAGTTTGGAAGAAAAAAAGAATGTGAAGCTCGTATGTATGTTTGCAAAGTAAGCACATCTTAACGTAAACTGTTTCACGCTTTAAGACTGCAATGTGTTTGTTCCGAACAGTGTTGCCGCATGGCCACTTCGGTTTTTCCCATTTAAGCGGCAAAAATTCCCTTTTTTTTTTCCCCCACAAAACCAATTTAGTGGCAAAAGTCGTTTTTAAGATATGCATGGTGCCAAGTGCCTTTAGATACAACAACCGCTCACTTATGTTCTTGTGTTGTAGAAATTTTCTTCGCATAAATTGCGAAATGGAGGAGTTGACGTTCGGCAAACTGGTCCCCCCCGCCCCCCCCCCCCTCATTTTCCACACTCTACATTGGTTGAATGAACAGAGGAGCTAAATGAAGAGCATGAAGCCTATTAACTAAACTGAAATAGTACGAAACATTTAGAACAATATTTTTATTGAACACACTGTGGTATTGGGCAGGAGATCGAACTATAGGGGGCGCTCTGACCCCTTTGTTGTCCCCACCCTCGGTGTTTACTCAACACAAGGCCTGCGCACATGCCCACAGGCCTTATGGGCATGTCCACGTCATCTTCTACAATAGATCGCGGGGCACAGTTTAATGGAAAAAATACTAACAATCGACGAAGCGACGTTAAGTGCCGGATCTATCCTCAGAATGCGAGCTTGACCCACTTCGGCTTTTGTGCGGAGCTGGGACCGTGCACGCTGCATTGTTCATGGAGGCCAGAGTAGAAACAAAGAGCCCCTCGTCTCCCTCACCGGAGAACACGAACTCCAACCGAACGCTGACGCCGCGTTCGGTTATGTCGGCCGAGCGCTCAATCATTGTATCTGTTGTCCCCATCCGTGTAGTTCTAAAGTTAACCGCTTGGGGCGTCACGGTCGCTCCTCCTCCCCAATAGTAAATTTATAATGCATTTATTAAGCTGTCTAAACTATGGTTTCTAGCTGCCATGGAAAGAAAGCTTCTCCTAGCTGCCACGCTTTCTCTCACAATGTGGGAAATTTCCCACGATTCTGCAGCACTTGTTCTGAATGCGAGTCAACCAAATTCAAAGTTTGTTTCCTGGCGAAATATTGATGGTCTCAAATTTGCCTCAAAACTTGGTTCAACACATTAGCTATTGCAGAGATCTGAACTAAAAAGCAAAAATCACGAGTCACAATAAATTTCTTTTTAAGCTATTGAAGTTCTATATTTGGTTTGAAAGGTTGAAAGGATCTACTGGCAAGACTGAAAACACTTGACATTAAATGTTCTAATATAGAGGACAGTTTGGGGCCAGTACAGTTTGTTTCCGACAGATCACAAGAAGTTTGATGGCGTGAAATGAATGCTGATAAAACTCGCGCCATAAAAAAAAAATAAAAAATACTGTGTTTTTTGATTGCTTGTTTGACTCGACTACAACATCATCTTCCGAATGGAGAGCGCGGGAAAATTTTCATGTTGGTTTCGAGCGTCAACTTTATTTGCCGTTTTCTCAGTAGCCGTTTTAGCATGCCGGAAAGAGTGCAGCTTGGGCACTTCGAAAATGTGTTCAGTTTGGGTAGCTCGAAAAACCGCCGGAGCTCCCCTTTCATGCTTCCTGCCGTTTTATTGTTTGTTTTATTTTGTCCGTTCGAGTGTTTTCCGCCTCACGTGTCGACGTGCCCGTGACCGGTGTCGCCCTCCCTGCCCAGGGGTTCGGAGGCGGTGGTGCTGTGCGACTCCGCACTGCTGGACAACCCCACCTGGTCCGAGGGCTGGATCGAGCTCGCCGAACTTCACCTGCGCCTCGGAGACGCCGCCCAGGCCACCAAGGTCTCCCATCTTTCCTCGCACGGTCTCCCTGCGCGCCGTTTGAAACTTTTGGCAAGGGTGGTACCGCGGTGTGAGAGTTGCACTCCCTATCTGCTGGGTAATGAGCTTCGCAATGAAGATGCGCGCTTACACCTTTCTAAAGTGGAAGTATGAAGTAAATCCCTTAGGTCGCTCGCAGTTAAAAAAAACTAGAATTACTCGCTGCGTCGCAGACCCACCTCGTCCTGCCGTTCTATGATGATCTTCCAGGTGACGGTCATTTTGACAGGCATCTGTGTGCCACTCGTGGGTCGAGAATGGGAGGTATTCACTGGCGACCGTAGCCGAGCGCGTCTTCGTCAGCGTGATCGAGCTGATGTAGTTTTTAATGCGAATAGCATTCTTTGGCTACTTCACGCACTTTTCGTCTATGTATCTATCTATCTATCTGGCTATCTAACCTCTTACGCCGCGGGTCGATAAATAAATAAAAAATCGGCAGAACCCATCCTTTGGGAATGATTATCTACGTTAATGCGAATAGCATCAAACGGTGCGGAGTTATGCGCGTTCGTCAGGTGGCCGGCACACTCTAGATACGCCAGCCCACTCTTGAGGCGATTCTAAATTTGTTGACACTTTCACAGCCCTGCGCACGATCTCCGCAGCCCAGCACGTGCGTTTGTGTCACTTAGGAAGGCGAGCAAAGCACGCGCCATACGCACAAACACTCAAAATGGTACCGACCAGACTTTCTGGCGTCTCAGCTAGTCTCAACCAACGGTGCTCTAAGCGGTTGTTTATATCTTATTTACTTATTCATTTATTTATTTGATACGTGCCCGCAACATGACGCTTTCACAGCGCCTGTCACCAGCTACCGGTGCGCGCGCGTTCCATGCACGAGGGCTCATTCCGCTCTCGTGAGGGCTGAGCACGGCCGCTAGCTCACCCTTTCCCGAGCGCGGGAGAGGGTGAGCTAGCGGCCGAATGAGCCCTCATGCCTCGGAATGAGGCACGAGGCCTCATTCCAAAGCGGAATGAGCCCTCGTGCATGTAACGCGCGCACCGGTAGCTGTGACAGCGCTGTAAAGCGCGTCCTATGGTAAAGATATAAACAACCGTTTAGAGTACCGTTGGTTGAGACTAGCTGAGACGCCAGAAAGTCTGGTTGGTACCATTTTGAGTGTTTGTGCGTATGGCGCGTGCTGCTCGCCTTCCTAAGTGACACAAGCGCACGTGCTGGGCTGCGGAGATCGTGTGCAGGACTGTGAAAGTGTCAACAAATTTAGAATCGCCTCAAGAGTGGGCTGGCGTATCTAGAGTGTGCCGGCCACCTGACGAACGCGCATAACTCCGCACCGTTTGATGCTATTTGCATTAACGTAGATAATCATTCCCAAAGGATGGGTTCTGCTGATTTTTAATAAAAGCACGGGTTAGTAAAAGGCATGTTGAAACACCTTCACCCAGTGGACAAACTATCTGATCGTTCGTTGTGTGGGTGGAGCTTTTCGTAATTAAACAGGACAAGTTTATGAGACTGTGTTGTGTATGTCTGCAGGAATATAAATAGCTCGATAATACGTTGTAGTCTGCACCCAAAAATCTTGCGAGTTCTTTTTTTTTTAAGCTTTGGTGGCTTTAAGGGAATGATCTGTTAGGCTTTTGCTCACCTAATAACTCGAAAAATAATTGAGACGTCTTCATAAATGTATTATTTATAGAAATAGTAGAAGAGATAACTTCAGAAATAGGCTGCACGTCTGGAAAGAGGAAGGAAGGAACATGTATATGCGAGAATTTTCGTTGTAATCCCTGGATAAACGAGGAAGTCTGTTTCAGGACCCATGTCTTGCCTCCCCCCCCCCATTCAGGCACTGAGGAACGGCCTGTCCCAAGTTCCCGGTGACGCCCGGCTGGTGTTCAAGGCGGCCACCAGGAACTTAGAGCTCTCGGGCTTTGAGCTCAGGGAACTGCTCAAGGACTTTGTGGCCACCCACTTTCACATGGAAGCTCTCTCGACGGACGCCCACAATGACAGCACCACCGAGTGAGTCAACCGGAAATGACATCCGTTGTTGATGTAGTTGTCGTCGTTGTAGTTGTTGTACTCGATGTCGTAGGGCATAGGCTGTCCGTCATCAATACTGCTAAATCCTCAAAAGTTTGCCCGCCACCCACGGGAATCGAACCTAGGTCCACTTCGTGCGAGGCGGATACATTAACACAGAGTTACGCCACAATGTTAACAACCCAGCGTTAAGCTTGGGAAGCGTTTGTAGTACCTGCAGCTTGCTGCGTACGCTCTCTTGAAGAAAAAAAGTCACAGTATATCCACGTGGTGAATGATGATGAGTAGGCGAAGCTCGGGTAGATCGATCGGGTAAACCAGCGATTCTTCGTTGCACCCCGTGGTGGGGGCGTTTATCGGGCGTTAACCACTTGCCCCTATGATGCCATACTGTCCATTACACGTCGTCAGCCGCCTTATGCTCATGAGCGGCAAAGCGAGAAGCGTCAGTGCGTTCTTCCACAAGGTTCAGAAGGGGTAAGTGATCCGGTTTGGGTGGTGCATGATGGCAGTAAGATACGCTCATTGGAGGCACCTTTCCCGCCACTAGCGAATCCTTGCAGCTATAGCAAATCTTGTACTCACAGCTGCTGGCAGGGAACTTCGCGCTGCAACACTGGCCGATGGCATTAGCGCGAGCCTGGTCGTTCTTTATGGAAGATATTGTGACTGAGACTGTTTGAGAACCACAATCTATCACACACACCACAGCTATGGCGAGCAGAAAGCGTCTCGAAAGTCTCGCTTAAACCGCTGCCGTCGGCACTCTTCGGGCTGAAAGCTCGCCTGATGCGTTTGCAGGCGCCTCTACGAGCTCTCGACTGCATCGGGTTCTGCCTGCATATACGCGGCTTTCCACGCCATCTCTTGAGCCATTCATAAACTAAACTCTCCGAAGTGGCTGACATACCCCACAACTAGGAGGGACAGACCCACGCCTTAAGGATGCAGCCCCTAAAAAAAAATAGCCAGTAATAAAATGCCAGGTATGTTCGATTCGGCCCGAACTGGCTGAACTAGTTCAGCAGTGCAGGAACTGATGCATTCGATTCAACTGGAAGTTGCACAGCCGCTACACTGGCGGCGTTCAATTTCTCCCTTTTCTGAACGAGTTCAGACCCAATTCTTCTAAACCTTCCACCAGCTCCGGGGTCAGTTCAGTGTCCGTGCAGAAGCAGATTACGCGAGCAGACGACACTCCTCGTCCGCGTCTGCTCACAGTGCCATTTCTTGGAGCTCCCGCTCAAATGTCCGCAATGCTTAACAATAACGCCGAGACAGAGGTTACGATTTTCTCTCATTGATGAAAATAATGTACCCGTGGTAGGCACGGAAGCGAGATTCTAACGGAGGGTAGGAATTAGCTCGAATATGATATTTTGAAAGTGTCTTGCGTTCTCTGCTTGCGCAGGTTTGGCTCTTATGGTAAGTGTTGAAAGATTGGGTTGCGTAAATTGTTTAATTTTGATGCTGTGTCGGTATTCACAATGTTGATATTCTTCTTAAAAGACACAAAAAATGTATTTCACTCCTAATAGCCCCCGCTTTCAGTTGCTTTTGGGTGCAGACTGACTCCGATACACTGCAGAGGTCTGCAATTTGATACATTGACACTCACATGCCCGATAGCTGAGCATAATACTGCATGCTTTGTCCGCTGGTATCTGTAGACGCCCACTAACAAAGCTCAAAAAGAAAAAAACGTTGAGAATTGGCATTGCATGACTCGGTAGTTTCATGCGGGTCTTTCTTGAGAGTCAGAATAAACACTTCATCCTGGAGTCCGTGACGGTCGATAACTGTATTAGCAAGGCGACACTCTTGTCAGGCCTTCGTATTCAAAGTGACCACTACTGCGCGTTACCACCAGTGACTCCCAACGCTAAATGACCCTGATGCCGTGAACCCTCCATCGAAATGAGAACCTCGAGAGACTTGGAGTTAATCTACTATTGACAAGTGAATGTAAATTTTATCCAGGCATACACAGTCGAAGTACACGAATGCTTATGGACGAAACAAAATGGACGGTGATTGTTAAAAATGCAGACAGAATCGCATTTCATTCTGAAACGTTTTAGAGCGCAACTTTTAGGTGCCCGTCCCAACGCGGTGGCTGCACCTGGTTCTGCGCCGCCACTGCACGACTCCTGCACTCCTCTGAACTCGTACAGGACTAGTTCAGAACTCTTTGGCCGAATCAAACAGACCTGCCATTGTAGCACCGGCTGGTGCCGGGAGACGCTTGCTGCACGCTCCGGAACAAAAGAAAAAAACAAAATCGTTCAGAACACATTGGTCAGATGTCTATTTTGTTCCTAACGCTTGTTCACGCACCCCACGGTGCGTGAACACGACGCCAATGCCCAATGACTTCGCGGCTATTACTGCGACGCTGCTGTGGGTTAACACCAGGAACTGCTCAAATGTTTTTGGATGCAACAGCATTCTCCCGGAAAATTCTCATCTGTAACATGAAACAATTTGGCCTGCTCCTTTTATCACATGCACATGCGGGTGGTGGATCGGCCTGCGTGTCTGTGCGTTGGACAAGGGGTGGTTTGACATGCAGGTGACACACTGGATGAGCGTGCACTGCAGTTGGCTCCGGCTCTACGATGGCAACGAAGAAACTTATTTAGAAAGGGAGGGCTTTCTGGCCTAATAAATGTGAGACTTCGCTGGGACTGCCTCAATCTTCTACAGCGGAGCTGTTAAGGGCTAGGTTCCCCAGGATCGTGTCCGGTACCAAACAAATGTCGACACAAAACTCTGGACAGCTGCCATGCCATCTATGAGCGATGGCGGCAACCAGACAACCGGCTTGCCGGCCTCACTCATGGATGGCGACAGCCTTCCCAGCCTTTCCACTCTGGTTTTCACCAGAGTGGAAAGGCTGAATTGCTCTAGGCGTCGTCCTAGATGTCGTCCTAGAAGTCGTCCTTGAGGTCGTCCTTGAGGTTGTCCGGGAGATTGTTCTGAAGTGCGTCCTATAAGTCGTCCTTGAGTGTCGTCCCTGAGGTCGTTCTAAGCGTCGTCCTTGAGGTCGTCTTAGACGTCGTCCTTGAGGTCGTCTTAGACGTCGTCCCTGAGGTCGTCCTTGAAGTCGTCTTTGAGGTCGTCCTTGACTTCGCCTGGCGTCATCCTTTAGGCGTCGTCCCTGAGGTCGTCCAAGAAGTCGTCCTGGAAGTCTTCCTTGAGGTCGTCCCACCATAGTACAGCTTCGCTGGTCTTCCTTCTTCACCAGAGTGGAAAGGCTGAAAGTTATTCGCAATGTCTCACAGGAGCAAGCAGATGGCCTCTTTGATACCTCTATGCACGTTTATTTTTTATTTTCGCGTCAATCTTGCCTTATCTTTTTTGTTTGTTCTTGCAGGTCTCGCGTGAGCTTTCCGGAGCTCCCAAAGAACAGCCACTGCTCGGCAGTCCACGCACATCTCATCTACATGTAAGTTCTTCTGAATCGATTGTTTCGAAGAGGACAGCGAATGTCCGCTACTTGTCTTTCTGGCCTGCTAGCATCTGGCGCACCTTGTAGAGCAGAGGGCTTCGAGTCGTGGGCAAAACATTCGGCGAATTCTAAACTTTCACTGCGTCCTCGAACTTACCTCGGAGCCATTTGTGAAACGCTATACTCGGCATCAATGTTTTCGTGGTATGTTGTCAGGGTTGATGTAATTTCGACGGTACTCCAGCCCAACACTCCTCCAAGGGCGCACGGCCGGTGCCCTCGCAAAGATTTTCTTCCTCAATCCTGACAAAAAAAAAAAACCTCGAGACTGAAAAAGGGTGGGGACGATTGTCCGTACCTCATATATACTTCGTTTCACGATAACTTAGCGAACTGCAGAGGCTGCGGCCCCTGCGATCCAATGAGAGCGTCGGAGGAAGTCGTGTGATAACACTCCATGCTCGAGGCAACAGAGGCCTCGTTCAGTTACCGCCATGACGGCAGTGACCGTCTGTTACAAAAAGTAGTTCTAGGTTTCTTTTTTTAATGCGAATAGCATTCTTTGGATACTTCACGCACTTTTCGTCTATGTATCTATCTATCTATCTATCTATATATCTATCTGGCTATCTAACCTCTTACGCCGCGGGTCGATAAATAAATAAAAAAGACCGGCGCCGGCGGGATTCGAACCGTTGACCCTTTGATCAGCAGGCAGACGCGCTAACCACAGAGCTATGAAGGCAGTCATTCAAGGCACTCTAAACACCTGTTTATATCTTTACCATCGCGCGCGTTCCATGCACGAGGGCTCATTCCGCTCTCGTGAGGCTTAGCACTGCCCCTAGCTCACCCTCTCCCGCGCTCGGGGAGAGGGTGATGTAGCGGCCGTGCTCACCCTCACGAGAGCGGAATGAGCCCTCGTGCATGGAACGCGCGCGCACCGGTAGCTGTGACAGCGCTGTAAGGCGCGTCCTATGGTAAAGATATAAACAACCGTTTAGAGTACCGTTAGTTGAGACTAGCTGAGACGCCAGAAAGTCTGGTCGGTACCATTTTGAGTGTTTGTGCGTATGGCGCGTGCTTTGCTCGCCTTCCTAAGTGACACAAACGCACGTGCTGGGCTGCGGAGATCGTGCGCAGGGCTGTGAAAGTGTCAACAAATTTAGAATCGCCTTAAGAGTGGGCTGGCGTATCTAGAGTGTGCCGGCCACCTGACGAACGCGCATAACTCCGCACCGTTTGATGCTATTCGCATTAACGTAGATAATCATTCCCAAAGGATGGGTTCTGCTGATTTTTCTCTTTAACAGCAATCGAACTCGCACAATTTCATTTCTATTGAGAATATTTAGAAAAAGCGAGGAATAAATATTTACGAATTTATGAGTTTCAATTATCTTCAAACTAAAAAATCAGCAGAACCCATCCTTTGGGAATGATTATCTACGTTAATGCGAATAGCATCAAACGGTGCGGAGTTATGCGCGTTCGTCAGGTGGCCGGCACACTCTAGATACGCCAGCCCACTCTTGAGGCGATTCTAAATTTGTTGACACTTTCACAGCCCTGCGCACGATCTCCGCAGCCCAGCACGTGCGTTTGTGTCACTTAGGAAGGCGAGCAAAGCACGCGCCATACGCACAAACACTCAAATGGTACCGACCAGACTTTCTGGCGTCTCAGCTATACTTCGTTTCAGCTTGGGTCCAGACGCAGCCGATGCTACGAGCGCGAGCGTGTGGCCCTGAACAGTGCTTGCCATTGCACGAGCGCGCGTGCTTGGCAGGGACGCTGAAAGCCCGGGCTCGCGCTTGTAGCATCGGCCTGCGTCTGGACCCAAGCTGAAACAAGTATAATCTCAACCAACGGTACTCTAAACGGTTGTTTATATCTTTACCATAGGACGCGCCTTACAGCGCTGTCACGGCTACCGGTGCTGCGCAGCGTTCCATGCACGAGGGCTCATTCCGCTCTCGTGAGGCGTGAGCACGGCCGCTACATCACCCTCTCCCGAGCGCGGGAGAGGGTGAGCTAGGGGCAGTGCTAAGCCTCACGAGAAGCGGAATAGCCCTCGTGCATGAAGAGCAGCGCGTCGATGATAAAGATATAAGCAGGTGTTTAGAGTGCCTTGAATGACTGCCTTCATAGCTCTGTGGTTAGCGCGTCTGCCTGCTGATCAAAGGGTCAACGGTTCGAATCCCGCCAGCGCCAGTCTTTTATTTATTTATCGACCCGCGGCGTAAGAGGTTAGATAGCCAGATAGATATATAGATAGATAGATAGATACATAGACGAAAAGTGCGTGAAGTATCCAAAGAATGCTGTGCGCATCAAAAGTAACGCCCCATCGTATCCACTCCCGATTTTTTTTTCTTCTTTTAGCATCATGGCTGTTGCCTACCATTCTTTCTTTGTTTCGCTCAACCGGTTCGTGCTTGGGTCGCATTTAGACAGACCCTTATGATTGCAAAACTACACGACAGAGAAGAAAGACAAAGACATGTTACTTTCGATGATACTTAATTCGCATTAATTTTTTTCCGAGAACAATGGGGCTTTTGAACGATCGCAGCCGTGTAATCAACCACTTCCGCTCAAGACATTGCCCTGTCATTTATTTATTTATTTACTTATTTATTTACCCTCAATGTACAAGGTACTATCAGGTTGAAATGCAGAGCAGCCGGACCACCGCGTGCGCGCTCCGTACATCCTGCGCCGCCTGTCAGCGATCGGGGAGTGCCCTCGGCGCATGCGCTGTTCAAGTTGAGGGTGCGAGGCTGCCTGTCCTACTGTTAGGTGCTCAGCTCCCGGCTGGGCGCACCTGTGCTTCTCCAGGCGCCACTGAGGGTGCTCTAAGCCCGTCGCCGCTGGGGTTCATAGCTCCCTGGCTGCCAGCGCCACGCGCTCGGCCGAGCGGCGGCAGCGAGCGAGCCCACATTCGGACGCCCCTGGAGCCGCCGTGCTCGGCGGCGCGCGGCGATGGCAGCCAGGAGCTTGAACCCCAGCGGCGGCGGCTTAGAGCACCCTCAGCGGCGCCGCGGAGAAGCACAGGTGCGCCGGCCGGGAGCTGAGCACCTAGCTAGTAGGAACAGGCAGCCTCGCACCCTCAACTTGAACAGCGCATGCGCCGAGGGCTCCCCGATCGCTGACAGGCGGCGCAGGATGTACGGAGCGGCAGCGCGCTCCGGTGATCACCTTTCATTTCAACCTGATAGTGCATTATAGAGGGAGTGAGACAATCCTAAAAAAATCAGCAGAACCCATCCTTTGGGAATGATTATCTACGTTAATGCGAATAGCATCAAACGGTGCGGAGTTATGCGCGTTCGTCAGGTGGCCGGCACACTCTAGATACGCCAGCCCACTCTTGAGGCGATTCTAAATTTGTTGACACTTTCACAGCCCTGCGCACGATCTCCGCAGCCCAGCACGTGCGTTTGTGTCACTTAGGAAGGCGAGCAAAGCACGCGCCATACGCACAAACACTCAAAATGGTACCGACCAGACTTTCTGGCGTCTCAGCTAGTCTCAACCAACGGTACTCTAAACGGTTGTTTATATCTTTACCATAGGACGCGCTTTACAGCGCTGTCACAGCTACCGGTGCGCGCGCGTTCCATGCACGAGGGCTCATTCCGCTCTCGTGAGGCTGAGCACGGCCGCTACATCACCCTCTCCCGAGCGCGGGAGAGGGTGAGCTAGGGCCGTGCTAAGCCTCACGAGAGCGGAATGAGCCCTCGTGCATGGAACGCGCGCTGATAGCATAAGATATAAACAGGTGTTTAGAGTGCCGTTGAATGACTGCCTTCATAGCTCTGTGGTTAGCGCGTCTGCCTGCTGATCAAAGGGTCAACGGTTCGAATCCCGCCGGCGCCGGTCTTTTTTATTTGTTATCGACCCGCGGCGTAAGAGGTTAGATAGCCAGATAGATATATAGATAGATAGATAGATAGATACATAGACGAAAAGTGCATGAAGTATCCAAAGAATGCTATTCGCATTAAAAGAAATATATCAATTAAATGAACTAAAGTGCTGTTTGTAAAAGTTTGTTTAAAAATTTACCGCATCTCCACATGGTGATTGATGTTGATTGGGGCGAAGCTCTGGTGGTGCTTGTCTGTGTAGACACTGAGTCGCAGCATGCCGAGCCTTTCGTTCGTTTTCATCCATGTCAGAAAGAGAATGTGTGGTATGGATACGTGGTTATATACGCATTTGAGCATTGGACCGCAGCGCCCTCTCGTCTATAAACGTTGAGCCAATGCATGCAAAGTTTAACGCGATTATATACGCATTTGACCGCAGCGCCCTCTCCTGTATAGACGTTGAGCGGCTACATGCAACGTTTCATCCATGACATCCCCAGCTCTTGAGTTACTACCACATCTCAGAGCCCCCACCATATGCCCCTACTCGTACGCAGTCGTGGCTGAGTGGTTAAGGCGATGGATTAGAAATCCATTGGGGTCTCCCCGCACAGGTTTGAATCCTGTCGACTGCGCAAACAGATTTTTCATAATTATTTTCATAATTGTTTTTATTTATTTTTTCTAGCTTTTTTTTTTTTTTTGCCCTACTTGCCATTTGAGTTTTTGCCCTACCTTTTGCCACTTGAGTTTACGTGCTCATGTGCTTGTAATTTTTTTTATCATTTTTTTTTTTTTTTACACGAGCACGTGAGCATGTGCTCACGTGCACGTGAGCTCACGAGCAGGAGCACGAGCATTGACCCGGATCTACGGACATGGCTAGACCCTAAGGAGCTTTGGAGCTTCGCCCCTAAAAGTGATATATCAGTAATTGATGCTATTGAAGCAGGAAGACAATTCCAGTCTTTTGATGTGTGAGGTAGAAATGAGAGTTGAGAGTGATAAAATGGTTGAAGTGTGAGTTTCTGGCGTAGTAATGGGTTATGATGGCAAATCTTGTGAAATAAACAGAGACGAGTGTGTTTACGGCGGGAGGACAAGCTGGGTAATGACAAGGTGGTTTTCATGTTAGTGACACTGGCTGTATGGTGATACCTAGTTGGACAAGATAAAGCGAGCTGCTCGGTTTCAGATGGGCTTCTAACGTATCGGCAAGACTTGGATGACCTGGATCCCATGCTGATGGTGCATATTCTAATTTGGAACAAACTAGACACTTGAGCAATATTAGTTCTAGGAATGAAGGAGCTTGAAAAATTTGTGTGTTAAATAGCCCAGCATGCAGGGATGTGACATCTGCGCCAATTGCGCCAGTTTGATACAAACCCAAATTTCTGCGCCTAGTTGCGCCATAAACTCGAAATCGGTCGAAATTGCGCCACACTGCACCAAAGTAACTCAAAAACTAAAATAAACGTTTGTGGCGACACTAGATTCAGCGGGAAACGAGAGCTTGGTTGGCAACATTCAATCTCGTCGAGAAAAGTACACGGCACGGGTTCAGGGTGGCGCAAGCAACCGCCAAGTTCAAAGATTTCAGCTGTAGTACCCTTCTCTACCTATGATACCTGGTCTTTTCCCAATTTTCCTACTATTTTCCGCTGTCATTTGTGACTGGCATGCTACCGGTGTGCTGTCACCTGGTCTCGCTGTCTGGCCACGCAAGGTATGACGCACAGTCTATCAAGATGAGCAAGTATTTCTTTTGTTTTGAGAGTAAACCTTTTCTTAAAAGTGCAATTGAGTGCCTCCATTGTGTAATTCATTCGTGTCCGTAATCTTCTCGTCAAAATGGACGGCGCCGTGATCCACACGTGCTTCCCTGCGTGAACAATCGAATGAATCGGTCACACACCCGTACTTAGCGTGCATGTACCCTGCTGATAGTTTTTCTACCAATTCACTATTTACCTTGGGACTCACTTTTGTGGCGAGTTTTTTTAGATGCGGAGCATCTCTTGCTCGGGTCTACGTCCCGCGGCGTCGGCGTCAGCGTCGTAGTCCGCACTCACACTACGCATGCGCAACTCTCCTCCTTCCCTCTCTCCAACAGCTGCGCGTTACTCTCTCCGCTCTCTCTCTCTACCAGCTGCGTGCACTTCGCGTGCGTTCGCTTCTACTCACATTGCGCGCGCATGCGCAACTCTCCTCCTCTAGTCTCCTCTCCTTCAAGTGTGAATATAAGCAGCGGTAGCGCGCTGCGCGCGTTCAGTTCAGCGCTGTTGACTCCACTTCACTCCGTTCTTCCGATGAAGTGTAATGGAAGCAACAGTCCCGTCAGTTAGTGGGTTGGCGCAAGCAAGCGTCAGCACCACTCCACAAACTAACAGCAACGCTACGTCCAATGAAGACAAAGCTGCGCAGCGACAGGGCACGCGACGCTGAGCGCAAACGCTTGAAGCGAGCGGCAGACCCTGAACTACGGCAACGAGAAGCGGCGTCCATTCGTCAACGTCGAGCGGCGGATGCTGAACTACGACAACGTGAAGCAGCGGCGGTTTGAGAACGTCGAGCAGCAGAACCTGAGGTTCGGGACCGTGAAGTTCAACGTAAACGTATGGAGCAAGCGGCGGAACCCGACCTTCGAGAACGGGAAGCCGCGTTGGTTCGTGGAACGTCGAGCAGCAGAACCTGAGGTTCGGGACCGTGAAGTTCAACGTAAATGTACGAAGCGAGCGGCGGAACCTAAGTTAACAACGTTACTAACAACGTTACTAACAACGTTACTAACGCCGTTAATAACACCGTTAATAACGATCCGCGATGCTCCGCATCACCCCATGGTTCCCCTCGGGAAGGTGGTGTAATTTTTTTTATCTGCACGGGCTTTCTACTTGCGTCCGATAGATGTCTGGTTGTAAACCGTGCTTCCCTGTTCATGCATTGAATCACCGCTTTAAAAAGTTTTGCACTACAGTTGCGCTTTGGCACCAGTTCGTATAAGCTTGAGGTACCTGGTACCCACCTAACTTTGCAGCAAGCCTGTGTTTCTTGTCCTTATCTATGCGCATTGGACTCAAGTTTGCCTTTTCCGTTTTTTTTGTTCTTTTATATTTTATCTCGGTGCGTATCGGCGCTGATGACTTATTGGAACCAGGGTGGAAAAAAATAATGTATAAAGAAGAAAAATCAGACTTATGTGATTTAATTCAGGTTTTTTATGATTTCAGTTGCTGATAAGCTGCTCTAACATTTTCTGCTCCTACTCTGCTCTGAACTGTAGACTTTTCTGCTCCGAGTTGCTCCAAGATGCGTAAACTGCTGCTCCAAAACGAGAATTTTGTGCTCCTAAGCTGTTCCAAAATCCAGATTTTTCTGCTCCAAAAATTGCTCCAAAACCTGTTACACCTGTCTCACCCCTGAGCATGCGTTAGCATTGCTTGCAACATACTCGGCATAAGTAATGTAAGAAAACTGAAACAAATGCCAGAGTATCATTGTTTATGTAATAGTGGGACATTCAGAGTTAGTGCATGATACTCTGATTGACTGACATTTATTAGTACTTAATTCCATTAGCCAAGTATCGCACCAGTGGGCTATTAATGCGAAAGCATTAACTGTCCCGTGGAGCGAAGCCGGCGTTGTCTGTAGCAGCGAAGCGGCAGTTGAATTCCCATGGGCCAGCGAAATGGCAATGAAATTCCCATTGAACACGTTTTCAAACGTGTCTTCCTCTCCGCCCGGTTTCCTCGACACGCTGGCCACAAGCAACCAAATCAGGCGCACTTGCTCTAATCTGCACAGGAGGCACCAGCCATTTAATTGCAAATGCTCTCCGTGGTTGGAGTTGCTCCCTCTCTTAAATCTAGGCGCTCTCCGTCGGCACGTTTCAATATGTTGTCGCTGGTGCTCAGAACGCCCCTGTCAACTCGCTACGACAAGTTCTCCGCGTGCGATGCGGAAAAGCCACTTCCCAGTTGGGGAGCGGGAAGCAGACGACGATGCAGAGGCTGCCACCGGCGGCCTCTGCAGGGCGCATCTGCAGCCCGTTTCGTTCGGCTGCTCGGCCGCAGCGGCAATGTCCGGCGGTCTGCAACTTGGTAAACTTTCCAGATTTGATTATTTTTTAAATTATCAGAAAATGTATCGTTGCTACATCCGTGGAAGCCACTCGTTTTCCTTTGCTAAAACAGTTGCAAATACATTAAAAATGGCGAATGTGAATGGGAAATAGTGATCGCTTCGCTCTCCCATTTCGTTACAACCGACTTGTTATAAATGGTCACCACAGTATAAAGAATGTTTCATTATCTTGCAAGAAATGCTTGTCAGCGATATTGGTCGATAATTTCCGACACTGTTACTAGGGCCACTTTTATGCGTTGGCATTACTCGAGCAAGCTTCCAATCAAAAGGCAGGGAAGATTCGCTTAGCGAGTTTTCGAAAAATACCATAAACTAAAGGCACAAAGAACTAGAACAAGATTTCAAAATGCATGCAGGAATGTCATCTGGACCAGTCAATTTAGTGGTGTCGAAGTTACTCAATTAATTTAAAATTTTAGACACACCAAATTCAACTTTAGGCATCACATTGGTTGCTGCTGGAACATTGAAGTGTACCAAATGTGACTGGCAAAATGTAAAAACTGACCGAAACTATAAATCTAAATGCTCCACCTTTTCAATATCGTTGTCAACGATAGTATTGTGCCTGAGCTTCGGAACAAGAGGATTTTGTTTGCCGTTGCTACGGACATCTTTCCAAAACTCTTTTGGGGGTGCCGAACGCTATTTTTTCGATTAAAAGGAATGTAGCCTTAGCCAGTGGCGTAACTAGTTATGACGGCGCCCATGGCAAATGAAATTTGCGCCCCTCATAGCCCATGGCAAATGAAATTTCGCGCCCTCACGTAGCCCCGCTGCCATTTTTTTCCATTGGGCACATGTGGGGTGGACTCGGCTCGGCGCCCCTCCCAAGTGGCGCCCGGGGCACTTGTACCCCCTGCCCCCCCCCCCTAGTTACGCCACTGGCCTTACCTTAGCATGCTCGAATCTGTCCCGAACCACTCTTGCGAATTCTTTTAGTTTAGCAATATCACTCGGAAGACTTGTCTCACAGAATTTATAATAGGCCCTTTGTTTGTTTTTGCTTTTTTTTTTTAGTAATACATGCAACCTACGTGTGAACCACAGCTTGTCGCATGCTCGTTTTGGCGTAAGCATACGCGATGGGACAAGCTCTTCCCACAAGCTAGGTAGATATATTTTTCCTTTAGTTTTATCCATTGACGCTCAAGCACTCAAACAAAGTTTCAAAAATTGGAAGATAAGATTCAAGCAGAGTTCATTTTTACATAGTCTGCTCGGTCAGAAAAAAATGCCATTTGTTCACATGATTTGCTTTTGCTTACACAATTTAAGTTGACCTCAGACAGAATAGCTTCATGATCACTAATCCCTGGGACAGTATGTGTGTTCTTAACAATCCCAGAAGTGTTACAAAGTAAAAGATACAAAATATGGCCCGTATCATGATGTGAAAATGCACATGAAAATGTGGAAATGCACAAAAATTTACCCCGCATAATGAATGCACTGCAATATATAAATTTTTCAGCAAAACAAGTGCATTCATTATGCGAGTCAGTCAAGATGTCTATATGACAGTACCTTTCTTTCTATATCAGCACCTCTTGTTTGTACCAAAATTACTGGCTTGCCACAACTGTACTTTTCAGTGAAGTTGCGACAAGCTTATAATGTCGGTGCAGTCATTTGATGCACTGGCACTGTGAAGGCAGTCTTTTGCAAATTGGCTTTACTAGTGCGAGGCTCTGCTGTAATTACATTTGGTCAGAAGCAGGCGTTGTATGTTGAACTCCAGTTCATTGCACTTGCCATAGTTTTATGGGTTTTTTTACAGCGGAGCTGTTAAGGGCTAGTTTCTCCAGGATCGTGTCCCTTGCAAAGAAATGAAGG
The DNA here is from genome assembly GCA_037355805.1 of Ixodes ricinus. Lineage (NCBI taxonomy): Eukaryota > Metazoa > Arthropoda > Arachnida > Ixodida > Ixodidae > Ixodes > Ixodes ricinus. The sequence goes on along the minus strand of JAZHYW010008201.1, from coordinate 27,607 downwards.
CACCAAACTCTGGACACCTACCGCCATCTATGAGCGACGGCGGCAAGCCACATATCTGGTTGCCGTCGTCGCTCATAGATGGCGGCAGCCTTTCCACTCTGGCTTGCTGACTTGCGGCCATTACTTTCCATTGTACAGCTCCGATGGTCTTCCTTCTTCACCAGAGTGGAAAGGCTTAAAGTTTTTTATGGAGAGATTAGATTTTTATGGAGAGACGCATAGTGCAAGAGGAGTTATCTGTTCAGCCATCTGGTGTTTAAGAAAAAATTTCTCGCATGCAGAGAGCTGATGAAAAAGACGGGAGCAGCCGAATCCGACATCACCGAGCTCTATGAGACCTTGGTGACCATCTCCAGCTCGACATCTGACGTGCAGCTCGCTTGGTGGTGGTGAGTGACCGTCCCTCGTTTTGTTTTCATCTTCGTCTGGCATTTCCGTACCCTTCTGGCATCACTAGTGTTGTTTCATTTGTGTTTGTTGTCGCAGCTATGTGTTTAAGTGGCGCTGTTGTAGTGTAAGGCAACAAAACATCGCTTCACCTCTGGCGTTTTTACCGAACCTCTTTTTTTTTTTGTAAGCAAGGGGATTAAGGACCTGTCACATTGCTTATTGGGGACAGTTTGGTGGAAAGAAGAAGGGGTGACAACAAAAAAATGTTCTAGCGGTGAGAATTTAGCCAGCCTTGAACTATTAACTCTCTTCACCACTGTAAAATGGAAATTTTGCCGGTTCAGTACAACTTTGAACAGGGTTTCCTAAATGTTCACCGTCAGCAGTAGTGACTAGATTGATGCACTGTACAGCGCCCGTCTATATCAAAACCGGCAGGTGTGAAAACTTAGCTGGGAATATACACATTCACTAACTCCCTTTCACTCATTGACATGGGCTCACATTCACATATGAACACACACTAACGTGCACTCACTTGGGCACACACAGACACACACACTCGCACTAAAATGTACTCATTCACTGTCACTCGCTCATACAGTTGAACCTCGATCTAACGAACCCCGATCTAACGAAAATCGCGATTTAACGAATTTTTTTATGTCTCCCTATTTTGCATTCATTGAAGACAGTGCATTTTATCTCTCGATTTAGCGAAGTACTTTTGCGCCGAAGTTTCGATTTAACGAAGTCCTTGGAAATCGCATTTGCACACATCGGCGGCTTCCGCGAGAAAAAGAATTATCAGAAACAAACTTTATTGTCGGAACTGACATAAAATGTGCAGACATCACCTTTTTTCACAAAACAAAAAAGTACACACCGGTGGTGGTGGTGGTGGTGATGATGATGAAGAGTAGCCTCAGCCTCTCGTGGGAAAAAAGTCCGCCATTACGTGCACCTACGCCTAACGAACAACAAATATCGTTCCGTGCATCGAGTGTGGTCTTCCCGGAACAATGAGTGGCCTACCGCGCAAAAGAAAAGTTCTAGCTCTCGACATCAAGGCGAAAATATTCGCCGAAGTCACGAATGGAGAAAAGAAAAAGACTGTTGCCGAGAGGTACGGCATTTCGCAGAGTTCACTTTCGACAATCTTGAAATTAAAAGATAGCATCATAGCCACCGTAAGTGCTAGTGGTTCAAGTACAGCAAAAAGAACCTGAAGACTGCTGCGTACGTCGACGTCGAAGAGGCCCTGTTTACTTGGTTCACCGACACGCCAGTAGTCATAACATACCAGTGTACGAGAGCTGACGAACGGTTCGCTTTATTGACTTTCTGAAAGAGTCGCGTCTCACTTTCGGTGACGTAACGTTAGCTGCCACTCGCACCGAGCGGACATAAATGAACGAGACCGATGATGGTCGTATACGTGGCACCATCTGTCGACAGTTACAGGCGCTAGAAAGTTGAAAACGATGATGATGATAGTGACAAGTTTCGTTTTTCCACGTGGCGCCATCTGTCGGCAGTGACGAACGGTCCGCTCCGCGGTGGATGTATTGGTTTCGTTTTGCGCTCCCGACTGCACGCTCTCCTACGGTGCTAGGCACTGCTCCCATAACCGTATAAAATGCGGGTCGATGAACTGCATTCTTCTATTACCGCCACATTTTGTACTGGAAACTTATTTGTAAACGCTCACTTGCTAGATGTGAGGCAATTAGGGAGTTTTGGGAGCCTAGCAGACCACTTGTAATGCTAAAAAACCAAAACTCTCGGTCTAACGAAACTCGCGATTTAACGAAATTTTCGGCTCAAAAAACGACTTCGTTAGATCGAGGTTCAACTGTACTCGCATACAGACACATTTGCACGCTAATACACAGTCACGTTTAGACGCACTCACATTCACACAGTTTCCAACACATGTACTAACCATACACTCAGGCATACACCGAGGATAGCCTGCTTATAACGAGCACATCAAGAATTGGGAATCAGTTCGTTATTTCCATTTCTTGCTATATCTTGACTTTAAAGAAAGCAGCAACAAAATAATGTTTTTAGAGAAAGAGTTTATTGCTCATTGAAGAACCTTCTGATCTGCGTCTCTACAACACGTGTTGGAGACGTCTTCACAATTGCAGCCTCTAACGTGTCCGATTGCATAAAACCTTTTTGTCAAAGCGGCAACAAAGTACGACCGGAGCGTATCAAACACCGTGACCACCATTCCGGTAGAGACCAACGGTTTTGCTGGACCTTCGTTGTCATCACTTCTGCTGACTTCCATCTCCTCGACGGGGCCCCGACTCACTAGCCTTTCGTTGGGCGACTCTCTCTGGCAATGACGTCGTCCTTCGTCATGACGAACTCCGATATGCGCTGCCAGCATCTTCCTCTTGGGCCGCGTTATTCTTGTTCCCATTCTTGATGATTGTCGACAAAGTCGGCGGAGCAATTCTGTACTTTTTGGGCGATCTCTGACTTCTTGACATTACAACAAAGTTCCTCGAGAAGGTGCGTTTCGCTTGCAACAAAAGAACCTTTCATTGGGTGCGCTTAATCAAGTCATAGTCAGTCTTTGCCGAGGTAGAATCTGTTTGTTTAGGGTCCGTAGTCAAAGAGGAGGAGACGAAAGGAGAGTGAACTCAAACTGTGCAAACCACGCGAGATTTGGTGGGAGCGAAACTCGTGGTACCCACGGAATCATTGGAATCGCTTCTTTTAACTCTTTGTCTCTCTCTCCGTGCTTCTCCAAAGTCCCGTGGAGAAGCGTTTCACTTCTCTGTAGGACCAAAGTCCTTCATTACGCTTCTGGTCACGAAACTTCGGCCAAAGTTTGGTAGAGGGTCAATAGCTGTCTCCAGAGGTGCCACTGCCCCTGAGGGAGGCTTTTCTTTGGCCCACTCCACTCTGAGTGAGCCACTCCGAATTCGCAATTACAGCTAGCTTTAAAAACTGTCTCATGCGCTGTCATTTTGTTGCATCTGTAATTCATCACTGTGTGCAAGCACCAGTCGTTAATTGTTCATCTCCAACAACAAGACTTACAAAATAGGCTTTTACAGCGAGCTGTTTAAGGCTAGTTTCCCCAGTATTGTGTCCATCAGCAAACAAATGATGACACCAAACTCTGGACAGCTACCGCCACCTATGAGTAACGGCGGCAACCAGACAACCGGCTTGCCGGCTGTCTGGTTGCCACCGTCGTTCATAGGTGGTGGAAACCTTTCCAGACTTTCCACTCTGGCTTGCCGACTTGTGGCCGGCCATTAGTACTTCCTTCCTACTATGGTACAGCTTCGCTGGTCTTCCTTCTTCACCAAAGTGACAAAACTGAATTTTTTTTCTTTTTTTTTAATAAAATTATTCTTTTGCAAGAGGCAGTGAGCTAGGCAGTGAAGCGTACAGGTTTGCAGTACCTCTACTTGATGGCGCAGCAAAAACACTCATTTTAACGAGAAATGCTGTTAATGCGATGACGCGTCGCCGCGTTCCATGGGTGGCTTGTTCGGAGGGTGTTCGACATTTCGCCTGAATTAACAGTTGCCAGACTCTCAGCAACGCTGGTTAGATCGGCCGATCTTGGCCCCTTCGTCAATGCTAGTGCCGCACGGCATTGAGTCCCAAGCTTTCCCATAGCGTTACAAAGGAGTTTCATGACCAGTAGCATATCAAAGGACTCTGGCCGGTCGAAGAACGCAAGCAGCATCGTCTTCTCCGATGTGTGTGCTCACGCGAAGCGCGATCCGTCACTATCGAGTAGCAGCTAAGTTTCATTTTTTGTTTGTCTTAGCACAATTAAAATTTTAAGGTGCTTTTTATGAGAAATTCTGTGATTTCTCAGAAAGTTTATTCGTCATGCCTGTGCGGGCCTTCTAAGTTTTTTCGGTGAAGGTGGACCGAAATCGCATTGCAAGCATACAGGTGACAATGGGAAATGGAAATTTGTTCGTTATAGCTGCCACTTCATGATTACCAGGTTCGTTATAAGCGGGTTGTACCGCAACACTGAGACGCACTCGTAGTCAGCCACACTCGGCCATACTCATATTCCCACGCAATTTCAAACACTCACTTGAGCACATTCACACCCGCACACACTCACATTCAGTAACTCTCTCAGACGCCGACACACACGCTTGCCGACGTGCGTGCTCGCACCGGGCCATTGAGCCCCTTTCCCACAGCCTAGCTCATCATCTCTGTCCGACGCGCAGCTACCTCAACTACTGCCTGCAACGCCCAACATCGTCGTCGTCCTCGGTGTCCTCGCTGATCCGCCGCTGCCTGGAGAGCGCGCCCGCCCAGCGGCCGCTCCCGGCAGAGCCGCGCAAGACCTGGCACGACCCCAGCTTTTTCAACCGGGTGCTCGAGCTGCTGCTGTCTCACATCCCCTCGACGCGCGACCAGGCGGACCTGCTGACGTCGTACCTCGGCGACGGGGCGGCCGGGAAGCGGCGCAACACGGCCTTGGTGCAACGGTAGGGTCGTCTGCACGTGCCTCCGACATTGCCGAGATGTTGTTTCGCGGCATGGTCTTCGGGCTTTCGTTGCGTCAGTCAGTGCCTTTTGTGAACGTGCCGCTTTGGGTGGAACGTTGCGTAAAAGTTTTAGCATCGCGGTGCAGCCTAACTCGTCTTTGCCTAGTTTTTTTACCAAACGGTGTCGATTGTTGGGCGAGTTGGTACCGAATTCGAGAATGCGCGGTGCTGCTCGAAGACGAGGACAAAAGGAGAACTGGACACGCTGTGCGACTCGGTGTTATCTCGGTATATAGAAGTCTAGCAAAAAAAAAAAAGTGCCTTTTGGGATATACGACGTGTACACCGACGCTTCGACCCCTCTTTGGACGATCTACAAAAATCGGTTTCTCAGCGTGTCGCGCTGGGATTCACTATGGAGGTGCTCGAAGGTGGTGGGTGCCTTCATTAATTAAGAGCATGAATACGTCAAACCTCCGGAGTCGAAAGAAAGAAAATGAAAACTGGTTGTGTCTATGGAAAACATCATCGCTAAGCCTTTTTTCTCAAAAAATCACTCTAGGCTATTCTGGCGTTTTTTGCGACTGAATAATTTGTAAAACTGAAAGAAAATACAATTGGCTTATATGTTCTTCACTTCATTTGGCCCAAATAAGTGCCGAAGTGACACAAAATATTCTCCAAGTGTACACGCAAGGTATATGTAAAGCATAGATTTTTATTTTTTGTGATTTACTGGGGTGAGCCAACATTTTCCCAATTTTAGTGAAAGCTTCCACCACCTTCGGGCACCACCGTAGTAAATCCTAGCGCAATACGTGAAGAAGCCGATTTATGCGGACCGTCCAAAGTGGGATCGAAGGTTGGTGTACACACTTTACATCGTATAACTACAACTCTATACTATGGTTCGGCATGGTAGAGCACTGAGAAACAGTGTCTTACCCAGCAGCCCATATTGTTGCCCACCTTGCTGGTTGGCATTCGACAGGCTAAATTATGGAGTAAACAGATTGAGCTTTTGTGCATCCTTTTGTTTGCACAGCAATGTGAGCAGTCTATAAAAAGTTGTGTACATGCTGGCATGAACGAGGCTGCTGAATCGCGGCATCTGAACTTGCAAGTGTATGCCTTTTATGCCAGCATTCACCCTATGTGAAACAAAGACTCGTGAGTCGTTGGAGCTATGAATGGGCTGCTGGTGATCATCTTGGATCAGAATTGTGGGGAGCGCCCTGACCTCTGCTGTTCTAGGACGGCGACACATATGCTTGTTTCATGTTGCAGCACATGGATATTTCGATCAAGCCGAGATGAAAGCGTGCGAGCTAACTGTACCTTGGGGACAACAGCAAGTTATGTATAAAAACAAGCTGTACAAGGCACTTCATGAAGGCTGTAAAAAGTAGCACATTGGAAAGGCTACCTAAGAGGGGAGCTCTCATTAAAACAGCAAAAGGTGGCGTACAAAAAAATTATTGCACCGTTTCCTCGCGAAAAGTGTCGCCACCCTAAGACAAGGAGGACGTCGGGGCGTCTCCAGAGAGTGATCTGTGCCTGTGCCGAGTCTGAGGAAGTGAGAAAGCTTGGACTGGGGGCCGGGGGCGGCCATGTTGGTGGGCCAGGGCGGCGGAGCTTTATCTGCAGGCCGGCGACAAGGACGCTGCGGAGACATTGTTGCGGAGCTGCGTGGTGCCGGGGCTCCAGTCGCTGCGGCTCTGGCAACTGTGAGGCCTTGCCGTTTCCTTCTCAACAAAATGTTCTGTTTCTCGTTGCATTCTATTTTTTTTTTAGCATGTTTTTGAGCCTTATTTTTACTTTTCTCACCTAACAAACATCCTTACAAACCGTACCTTGGCTGTAAATAGATAAAATTGGGAAAAAACGGGGGCATACAATCTCCGACCGATTTTCCGGACTTTGCAGGGACCGAAAAAAATTTTCAAATATAGAGCAGTCCGAAAAAGCAGCAGATTAAAAAACTTGCCTTTATTACGTCTAAGTGGGCTTAAAAAAGCCATTCATAGTGCCTTGCTTCAGGTTACGCCTCCGCTTGCGTTTGGCCACTTTTTGTTAGCTTGAGAATCGCTGCCTTCTTTTGTAGCGTTATGGGCGAGTACTTTCCGCGCTTCTTAGCCACATTTCGCGACGGCGGAAGGACAGATGTTGCCATGATGTCAAGTCAGTGTAGTCCGAAAACATGATTCACCGAAACAAGGTGAGAAGCACAAGTCCTGACTACTGAATGGCAAATGAACAAAGCAAGATAGTAACAGTGATGATGATAATAATGCACAACTAGAGAAAAAAAAATTCATAGCATAGTGCCACCTAGCGGTAGGACTTGTCAGTAATCAAGTATCACTGCCAAACCAAGCCAATCCATGTGCAGGCAACATAGAATCTAAAATGGCGGCTTCTTGGTGGTGTTTCCTGCTAATTTCTCATGACGATTTTGTTCAAAAAATGTAACTTTCTGACTTCAAGCTGTCTGAAACATTGGTCGTGAATATACACTATTTCTATCGAGTAGGTCACGGTTCCTCCTTCAGGTCCGAAATATCGAAATAGTCCAAATTATCGGCATCCAAAAATCGGTCGGTGACTGTAGTCACTGAGACTGGTAAAAAACTTCTGAAGTTTTGTTCTCCAACGTACTGTAAACATTTTTATTTTTGCAGGCTCAGTACTTGCGATTTTTGGGGAATCGTGCAAGTTTTGGAAAGATTTTGCGAGCACGAAACTTTGCAAATTGGCGACATGCTGCATACCTATGGTATGCAGCATACCTATGCTGCATACCTATGCAGCATACCAGTGAATGCATAGCATGCATACCTATGGTATGCATGCTATGCAATCACTAACATAGAGTGCTATAATTGTGAATTAATGTTTTGCAATATTTTTCGAATAGAGAAATTATGTAATATTAGGTCCTCACAAAATTATTTCATTTACAGCAATTGCATCTATAGTTTGTTCTACTCTGTGCATAACCGAAGCTACATGCAAGAGCATCTTGACCAATGTGTGGACTACACGAGCGCACATACTCGGTAGGGACACTGAAGGCAGGAACCTTACTCTTGTGGTTTCTCGAACGCTCGCACTTAAAGTGAAGTAGTAGAGTCTTGGCCAGAAGTTGGGGCAAGTGTAGATATGGCAAGACAGCAACGTGCGACCAGGTGTGTCAGTGTAGGGGTTAAAGTCCTAGCTGTAAATATTCTACGTCCGGCTAACAGGATGTCTACCCACAATTAAATCAGACGGGTGTTACCCTAATCGCAAATAAAGACGCAATTTCGATTTAGTACCACTTTATTGGGTTCTGCTCGGCAGTTATCTAGAATCCATTTAGAATCCTAGACGAAGCAAGCTAAATCCTTCGTCATGTGGGAATCTGCTGTGGCCAGCCGGCGCAGCCGCACAGCGGCCATAACGGCAGCAGAGTCACTTTTGTGAGATTAGCCACGAGGTGTAAGCTTGAATGCTTCCTTGTGGCAGGCACAAGCAGATGGGATGATCAACTTATGGTTCCCTTAGGTTTGTATGGCCGGATATGCACCGGTCTGGTTCTCCCCTGGCTGTCCATAACTTTGGAGTGGGGCTTGCAATAGAGTTCTCCCCAATTGCATTGCTTGTTTTAATCTGCTCCTTCTTTTTTTTTTTCTTCTTTTTTTCCTCCGACGTGGCCACACCTAGTGCCATACACCTTGCCATTGTGGACGGAGACATTTACGAGGTGTGTTTTGTTTGTTCTATCGGGGTTTTTATTTAACGCAGAATGTGTTTTAGGACTAGGTTCGAGGTCTATAGCGTCGCGAGATATCGTAACGAAAATATGATCGCACAGCCGGTTGTCTTTACAAGAGGCTACGTCCCCTGGTGGGAATCGAACCACCTCTCGCTCGGTTATTCTATGCCCTCTCCGCAGAGCGGCTTTGGTTAGCTTGGTTGTAGTTGGTGCACATGTACTCTTATTGCAACGGAACTTTTGTGTCGCCCCAGTTGCGATAGATACTCAAAAAACGCCGCACATTGTTTCCTGGTTCATCATATGAAGATACACATTTCTTTCTTATGTCTTTTTGATTATTGCGTATAAACACGGTTCAATTTCGTTTGTCTTCCTCGTCCTTTGCCCGGTGGTTCCAACACTCACCCCGGAAATAATCGCTGTTCTGGGATTCAATTGTTTCGCTCGGTTATTGGTCGTTGCGTGCGTGCGTGTTTGCGGGTTGCTTTGCCCTCCCACCCCGATAGCCATGCACCACACACGTGCGTCCGTGTCCAATTCTTTCTTTGCAGGTTCACCGGCTGTTCGAAGGAGCCGTCCAGAGTATGCCTTACCATGTGGACCTCTGGTGTCACGTAAGTTTCTGCCCCAGTCTGCACTTTCGCACCGGTGCGAATGGCATGCCCCCGGTGAGCCGTTGGGTTTAGGTTTATAGGATTAATCTGGCTGGCCATCGATGAATGATGATGATGACACAATTTCATGATGACACATCAAAATGTAACCAACTAGTTTTTTTTTTTTTTTTTTAAGAAACAAAGGTTGGTGGAATGTTGAAGAACGATTTTAAAGTTTTATTTTTTGAATATGTGATGTATGTGCAGAAGGGGTATAAGCGTCGAAACTTCTGCAGCTATGCCAAATTAGACGACAAATAAGAAAAATTCCGAATATAGAAAACGTGCCCCACACCCAGGCCATTACTTCTGAAAGTTAGTGTACTCTAACATTGTCTATTTTAGGGGCGTAGCTCCTTAGGGGCTAGCCATGTCCGTATGTCCGTCCGCCGTAGGCCGGCGTCGGGTGCTCGTGCTTCTGCTCGTGAGATCACGTGCTTGTGTAGGGAAAAAAGAAAAACAATGATAAAAAAATTACGAGCTCGTAAGCTCACGTGCTTGTGTAGGGCAAAAAAAAAAAAAAGATACAAAGATGAAAAAAAAATATGAAAAAAAATATGTTGAAATCTGTTTGCGCAGCGACAGGACAAGTAGGGGGCTCTGAGGTGTGGTAGTAACTCAAGACCTGGGGTTTCTGTCATGGATGAAACGTTGCATGTAGCCGCTCAACGTCTATACAGGAGAGGGCGCTGCGATCAAATGCGTATATAATCGCGTTAAACTTTGCATGCATTGGCTCAACGTTTATAGACGAGAGGGCGCTGCGGTCAAATGCTCAAATGCGTATATAACCACGTTCCATACCTCACATTCCCTTTCTGACATGGATGAAAACGAATGAAAGGCTCGGCATGCTGCGGCTCAGCGTCTACGCAGACAAGCACCACCAGAGCTTCGCCCCAACCAACATCATTCACCACGTGGAGATGCGGTCAATTTTTGGTTCATAGGAGAGTTAGCCTTTGTAGGGCATGTGCTGTTGAGCAACGCCTTTAACATAATTTAAAGTGTCCCCAGAGCTTAAGATTATAATGCAATTAAATCTAAATGTGCAAGCAAGCTCGACAAGAATGACGAAAATAATCCCTGGAGAAGGGGAACAAGGGGGACAAAGGACAAACACAAATCTCCAAACAGAGCTAGGTGACTGGTGCGCGTGTTTGTCCTTTGTCCCCCTTGTTCCCCTTCTGCAGGGTTTATTTTTAGATGCGGAGCATCTCTTGCTCGGGTCTATGTCCCGCGAGCGTCGGCGTCGGCGTCGTAGTCCGCACTCACACTGCGCGCGCATGCGCAACTCTCCTCCTCTAGTCTCCTCTCCTTCAAGTAGCGCGCTGCTCACGTTCCCCCGGAGGAGTGAAAGGAGGATAGTTTTGGGCGCGCGGGTCGCAGCGCCACGCCAGGGCTTTCCAGTGGGGTGGGCTTTCCCGCAACTCTGCGGCTGTCGTGTGCTAGCGTTTCTCGGCCGCTCGCATCCGCCGCAGCCCAAATCCGGCCGGCCAAAAGAAATCAGTCAAGAAGGGAATAAATTAATTACGATCCGTGATGCTCCGCATCACCCCATGGTTCCCCTCGGGAAGATGGTGTTTGTTTTTTGTTATTCTTGTCCACTTTTTTGCACATTTGCAATTAATTGTATTATAATCATAACCTTAAAATGCAAGCCGTTCGTTCACCCTTGTTGGTGTTAGACTGGTGGAAGCTGATAAAATCTGTTTGCTCTACTGACGTCTTTTTAACTCCTGGTTAGCTCAGTTGGTAGAGTGCTTCACTGGAAATGGAGAGGTTCCTGGTTCGATACCAGACCAGGCAGATTTATTCGGTCGTGCCCCAGTCACCTAGCTGTATTTGGAGATTTATATTTGTCCTCTGTCCCCCTTGTTCCCCTTCTCCAGGGATTATTTTTGTCGTTCGTACCCAGAGGTCCAAACAATATGCCACAATACGGTTGAATTATGTAAATAATGTCATCTCTGTTTCAAAGACTGGTTCAGGCAGTTAGCCATGTTGGACAAGTACCACCATTGTTCCCAGGACTATTTTCGACAGCCCACCACCTTGTGATAAAGCTTAAACCTATTTTGAAACCGAAACTAGCATTCTTCGGCTGTCAACGAGATTGTGGAACATAGTTTTCCGCCCTAAATTTAATTTCCTGGTGGCGCTTGGAAACCATGAATCACCAGTGATCGATGGCCTATGGGCGTGGTCAGGAAAGAGGCAAATAAAACTACTTTTTCCTTGCTTGATGATTGATTGCGCATTATCCATCATCGGCACTTTTTATGCAGTCTTATGCTTATATGCAATCGCTGCGGCTAGATTTCGTGTTCAGCGTTACTTGCATCATTGTGGAAGGAAGAGGCACGAGCGCATTGTTTTTAGAAAGTGTATGCGTTCCGCAACATCATGTGTAAAAAACCATTTCGCAGTGCTACTTCATTGAGTGTGTAGGTTGGATAGCACTGCGTCAAACTTATGAAAATGGGCTCGCGAAGAACTATTTAGACGGAGGTGACAAACATCAAGCGCAAAACAGAACAGAACTCGGTAGCACGATGCAACCTTTTCGCTACTTCCGGCCATTTTCAAGCACCCTTCAGACTTCCGACATTTCGGGGAGTCCACATCTGCTTTCAGGAGCTTCTCGCAATCTAGATCACTGCATGGACTTCAGCTATCAGCTATTTGATGGACACTCAAAACGTTTGGAAACGGCTACAAGCAGCCATAACGTCGTATCCTAACTTCAAATTTGCTTCACGACGATTGCCATTCAGTTCTTTGCACCTCCGTGCGGGCAGTCTCCAACTACTTGCCTGTTGACCAACCCACTCTTGAGCAGAATCGGTAGACCGCTAGATGCGTGGCCAGCGTTGGGTCGCAGATCAGCCAATGGCCAATCCTCGGCCGGCTACCAACCGATTGGGCCATTCCACGTTGATCATTCTCCCGGCAGTTCCTCCTCTACGAGCTGACTCAAGGTCACGTGGAGCACGCCAGGAGGGTCGTCGAGTCGGCGACCAAGCATCAGATTCCGGGGGCCGAGGAGATCCTGGAGAGTTTCCTCGGCAAAGGTGCTGACTCGCTCTGCGGCAAACGCTCACCATTTCAGTGCTAACTGGTCCACCTTGTTTTCTCTCTCCCCTCGCAGAACTCACGGAGGAAGAGGCGCTGAACCGTCTCGGCCTCTACCTCTTGCCTCCCTGAGGCACGGCCCGACGAGTGGGGTCACGAGGTCGCTCTCGGGGTCACGACCCTTTAGACGGCCTCTCTTGTAAGTACGTTTGACCGGTTGGTTGCTGCCACTGTAGCTCTCTTCTTTCTCTTCTTGTTTCTTTCACCATTCTGAATTTCGGACAAAAGGAAAAAAAAAGGACTGGAGGGGGCCTGGTGGTTGACATCTGTCACTGTCTTTCTCTTTCTGTTCTTCCTGCAAGGCACCTCTCTTTGTTTAAAACCTGGTGTTTTTTGTTTTGTTTTTTCTTGTTTTTTTTTGCGTTTCATTAACTTATGGCCTGCTCGATGCCTTGCGTACATAGCAGCACCTCTCTTCAGTGGCACAGCTTTCTTTTTTTTTTTTTTTTTTTTTTTCCTTCGTCGGGTTGGGTTCAGATTACCCTCTCAAGAGGGCGTGGGTCATGGGGGACGGTCCTTCTCCTTCGATAAGTTTGAGGGGGAAAGACTTCCGTATATCGACATTGACTTCCGCCAAGTTTCTTCGTCAAGACCTTGCCTCGGGAAGCACGTCGCCGGAAGACTGCGTTGTGGACCTTGTTCCGGAGGTTGTCTTCTGATTTCCACCGGGAATTCCCTTTTCTGTGTGTGTGTGGCGCATTCACGGATCTGGGGCAACAGAGTTAAGTGGCGCGGAGCAGCTCATTTGGATCTGGATCTTCCACCGAGCACTTGTCGTAGCCGTAGCCGTAGCCAAGAGGCAAAAAGCAGACAGTACGAGAAGAAGAGAGAAAAACGCCACATCACCGAAGTTGGCAGGGTCCATGATCTCAGTGGCGGGTTGTCAGAGGGACAGGAGATGAAGATGACTCAAGATTTTGTTTTCTTCGGTTCACAAAGGCCTTGAGAGGCCCACCGAACCAGCTGTGATATCGACTTCACCTGCAAGCCTTCCCAGGAGCGTGTGCGTCGTGTGAAGGTCGTTCGTTTGTGTGATTGCATGGCAGAAGTTTGTTTTTTCTTCTACGATATTGGCCCTCTCTTGCTTTTATTTTATTTTGTTTATATACAATTCTTTTTGTATGTCTGGAGGTGTGAGCATCCTGTAAATACCAGTTTGAAAGGTCCCATTTGTGAAATGAATTTATAGGTCTTGCATTGCTAGTCCACCAGTTCGTATATACTATATGCCCCTTCTTCTTTTCTTTCTTGTCTTTTTGCACGCCTGTTTCGAGGTAGCAACTTTTGCGCCCGATAGGGTCTTGTTTGGGGGTCTTCCTTTTTTTACTGAATCGTACGTGCCATGCAAACACACCGTTTAGGGTGCTAGCCAAGTGCCGGAAAATCTGTACGTGGCTGTCGAGAAGCAAAGGGGCAACGTGACTGCAATCGAAGCACCTGTCATTAAAGAAAGAAGATATTGCTGCCTTGTTCGATTATTAAAGCTTACTTTTGATACTCCTCGTGTCTTTCATGTGGCTCATCGCTTGGTTCGACATGTCGGAACGAGCTCGATGACTTTTGTTCTCGGATTTTGATGCATGACATACGAGTATTGCAATGCATGCAACCCGGATGTTAAGGATTTAAAGCTAATTAATATCACTTATCCTATGTTAATCGCAATGGCAAAGCACTGCACTAAGGCCTAATTCCAATAGCACACGAAGTACCAATTTTCGTCTGCCGACGAAACGAAGCAGCCTTTTTAGCTACCTGACCAACCTTGTGTGGTGCTACCGCTCGCTCACTATCATACTTTGCAATCGGGTGGAGACGATGAAATGTAACGAGATTGCTAGCTCCATCTGAAGCATGTCAAATTAGTAAATGCATGAAGAGTGTGTTGCGCAAAGTATGTCGAATCAGATATTGTAATTATGATTTTTGGGGAGGTTCTTGTAAGGCACCTTCACTTGACACCACCTAGAAGATAAGACCTGCACCACTTCCCCTCAGAACGTCGTCACTAGTGAATCCTTGCAGCACCACCTGGGTTGCATCGGCGTCGTTGCCAGCGTGCGGCAACACCAAGACTGACGCGTCTGCCGCTTTCCGGCAGCTCTCGTCAAGTTTCAGTGTGTTTGCCACTTGGAGAGGGTCGCAAATCCATTAAGATTACGTTATGAGCAGGGTGCATTGCCGCCATTTTGAATCTCATTGTATTTTTCCCTGCAATTCTGCACCGGTTCAGCACAAAAAAGAGCAGTCGTAAAAACCCTGCTACGTCAGTCTGAACACGAGTCTACAACGAAACATGCATCTGAAGATGCATGTTTTGTTGTCGACTCGCTGGTGAAGCGAGATTATTGCATAAGCAGATGGGACAAGGGAGGCATCTGGATAAAAATAGTCTTGGAGCAGGGCTAATAACAAGTATATTAAAGGCGTTTCCAAGTCTATTCGCAGAGCATTTGCAGCTTTAAACATACGAGCAGCTTTCAGATCTCAAACTATGTGACCTTGTTTCTAAACAAAAAAAAGACAACCAACCACCCCCAGAGTCTCAGTGTGGTGTGTATAAGTGGAATTGTCTAGATTTGACAAATCCTATATTGCAGAAACTGGCCGTAATTGTTGCACATGTTTGAACGAACACAAGCGGGACGTGGCGAAGGTCACGCATGCCACATGCGCAAGATTGAGCTGGTTGACCATGACCTGGGTAACAGTTTTGACTTGGAGAATGTGTCGGCCTTGGAACTCGAACAAAGGTAGGGTCCACGAAGGTAGGGTGGTGCATCCGGAGTGATTCATCGGTTTACAACTCCAACCGCGGCCCCCTTCTCCGATGATGTCTCCTGTATGGGAGACGAAACGTCTGATTAAACTGTTATGTTTGTTATATAAAGTCTGTGTAGTTTACTTCGTCATGATGAGTCCAGGCTTTTGGGACATTTTTGCATGTTATCTGCATTGGGTGCTACAAAGATTGATTTTTTGAGGTTGCTTACTCTTCTTCACTGAAAGTGGGTGGCCTCCATCAGAACACCAGGCACGTAGCCAGGGGGGGGGGGGCATGGGGCTCGGGCTTTCCCCCCCTCCCCCCAATTTCTATTTTGCTGGGGCCTCCTCTCCCCCCTCCCCCTCATACAGCATTTTGTCGTGTGCGGGCCCCTCCCCCCAAATCAAAATCCTGGCTACGTGCCCGACGAACAGACTGGTTTTTATAGTTTACACTACACGCCTGAAGAATCTATTCCCACTCTTATTGGGTTGCTTCTACGGAGGCATACTGATGTACAGTGGTGAATCATTCGATCATGCATGCTGTGACGCACTTAAAGGATCGAAGCGTAGCTCGTGCACAATGCTAGAAATGCCTTTTGGGGTGGTAAGGGGAGATGCCTCATTCATCCAGGCTGACGTGTGAATGCTGATGTTTAACTTATAAACAAGCTAATTAGAAGTTTCCTGGGGCTTGCATACACAATGGTATCGAAGTTTTTACATGGCCCTAAGGGTGCGATTCTATGTAGCCAAATTTTTACTGGCAGGGTGCTCATCAGAATTAATTCACTCTCCGACATAATAAACTACGCAAAAGCTTTTTGCTTATTTTAAACTCTGATATTATTCGTCTGTAGGTTCGGTAGTGCGAGTTTTTCTATGCTATGGTGACGAAAACGCCCCCTGCAATCAGCCGCACGAACAAAGAATTGCAAAATAGATCAACTTTTTGCGCATTTTATCCGGCACTACTAGGTGGCGCTAGCTGTCAGGTTATTTTTTGAAGCCTGCATTTGTGATTTTGAGCAAAAAAAATAAAGATATGAGAGCTTTCGTACATCGTTCTGATGGGTCGGATAACGATACCCGATACCCCGCCGCCGCCTCTGCGCATGCATTATATCGTTATCGAGGAGTATCGGAACGATCTACTACAACCACTACAACTCTGCTAGAAGGTTGCCATTAACGAAATTACGGTCAGTGCGCAGGCGAGCTGGTGGAAGATTACCGTGATTATTTTAACCCGAGACTGGAGCAGAAGGAAATATGATATTTCCTCCTGCTCCAGTCCTGTTCAAATATCTTTACAGTTGAAGAGAAAGTACCAAGCAACAGTCGCTGTGGAGACGCTGTCTGTCCATGTTTTTTTCTCTTCAACTGTACAAAAATTTTCACCTGTCTCAGTCCCGGGTTAAAATAACCATGGTAAAGGTTGCAATGGCTCGTAACTTGAGTTACCGTAAGTGCAAACTTCAGTAACTATTTCTGTGGTTGGAGACACCATGTTTAAAATGAATTCTCAACTAATACGAGATAAACCGAAAATGCATAGTATACACAATGTTGACAAAAAATGATACTGCCGAACCATCGACTAGAACATGCGTGATAGACTAGTAGGGGGGGGGGGCATTTATTTGCATTCGGCGCAAGAAAAGGGTATCATTGACCCGTACAACCGCACAGCTCGCACAACAAAATGCGTACGAGCTGCGTCCTTTTTGATAGCGAAAATGTTCAAG
The DNA here is from genome assembly GCA_037355805.1 of Ixodes ricinus. Classification (NCBI taxonomy): domain Eukaryota; kingdom Metazoa; phylum Arthropoda; class Arachnida; order Ixodida; family Ixodidae; genus Ixodes; species Ixodes ricinus. The sequence goes on along the minus strand of JAZHYW010008201.1, from coordinate 10,656 downwards.
TAACGTTTTAGTAGGTAGGTAGCCGACACATTACTGCAATACACTGTAGCATTAGAACCTTGCTGACCATGTTTCCTAAAACAAAACACGTAAACGAAAAGAGACACCAAACAGCGCCCGTCGACGGCGCCAAACGAACGCCCGTTGAACGGCAGAGCACGTGATGCGTCAACACAAACTGATGGCGTCATAACCGCCGAGGGGCCTTCTGGGATACCCGCTGTCTGCCTTTTTGCTTTTTTCTGCTCCTCGCATCGTCTGGCCGAGTTTCGCCGTCTCGCCCGTCGTCTGCTCCGCTCAGTTTGTGTTGCGGACTTCGCCGGCCGCGTTGGGATGTGATCGCTTGGCGCTATATTTCGAAGTGACGGATCGGATTCCTGTGGATTTTCACCGCACGTAGGATCTATCTACGCTCGGACCACACCATTCAAGGTAAAGTGAGACGGCTTTTATACGCCTCGTAACACATTCATATTATTTCATATTTTTCTTACGCGCTCCGTTTACTTTAGGCACCGAAGTCCGCCTCAAACTTCATGGGAACAACATTGACGTTTTGTGTACCGATTTCTCATCAAACGCGTTATGCATAAATCCGGCCGCGTGTAAACTTAAAATTTGCGGAGGAGCGAAGCCGTGTTTAAAGTGTCAGCGTGTTTTGACAGTTAGTCGCGTGTTTACATCTAAGCGTAATGAAAACCGAGGGCGTATTTATCAGATTTTCAGAAATATCGTCGTCGGTTCAGAGAACCGAGGAAAGCTGTTTCTTGTCACAAACAGACTGGTCAAAATGACGGTGACACTCTAGCGACCCCGTTTTAGCAAATGTCAAACTCTAACAACAACAACAAAACAAAAAACGCTAATTAATAAAAAAATGATAAAAAAAGAGAAGCTGTCATTTCAATCTTCTCTTTTGTGTTCGATGCGCGGCCAAGTTCTTCTGGAACTGACAGAGGAAGTTATGATGTGTCATCGTGACTGCCCCTGTGGCGAAGTTGACGTTGCAGTATGCGGTAGCTGGACCCTCCAAATTACTCGCAATGTGCGCGGTGCGGAGTGTCGCTACTCTTCGAGGGAAGATATCTAAAAAAGAAGCCATTAACTGCTCGATGTCATTGCTGTGCCATGTAGGGCTAGCGCTTGGTATCGCCCGCTCGTGCAGGCCGACATATATAGTCACTGGAAGAGTTAGAACGGCTGGGGAGTGATTGGTCAAATCATTTTGACGCTGTACTTGAAAAAAAAAAAACATTGTTGGCAGACTTACTGCTTGTTTGCGATTCTTCGAAAGATGTGTTCAACTAATGTAGTGTAGTCTCCATATAGAAATATTTTGCACGGTTTTGGCAATCCCGCGAGCTAGTGACTGTCGTGCTTCTGACGCGTCTGTACTCTCGATTCACAAGTCACAGAGCAGTGGCGTATTGCTGGAGTCGCAGAAAGGATTAGAACTACGCTCTAATAAGAACCGCAGAGCATTTATTTTGTATGTTGGGCTTCGAGCATGCGCTCGTGGCCTTCTGTTGTGCTTTGGCTGCACATGCACGCTTAAAGCTCACAAGCAAGCTAAATATATATATATATATATATATATATATATATATATATATATATATATATTATTTTTTTTTTGTTAATTATGTAAATCAGATTTGTTTGATTTAAATCAGATTAATTCGATGTAAATCACTAGCTTAAAAAAATGGCGATTCTTTAACACTACTAGATGTGTTTTAATACTGGCAGATTGATTGCTGATTCATACAATCAATGATGACAGTCCGGAAGAATTATTGTATATTTTAAGTAGAGTCTAATTATCATTTCACTGGTGTAGTGCGCTCCTTACTAGAAAAGAAACAGTTTGATTATTTTAGTTATTTAAAAAAAACGTTAATAAAAAGAAAATTTCGCGTTTTGTACGTGATTTTAATCGGGCATTGATTTTCAAGTTTTCGTGTGTATTTTCTTTGCGTTTTGACTTTGTTTTAATGGGACGTTACGTAGCTGACTAAGTGGAAGGTAGAAATCAAGCTCAACACTCTCCGATTTGCTGGGAAGAGCAAATCAGAGCGTTGAACATAGAGGGCTCAAAATGATGGACAAACGATAAATAAAGATATTTTCGGGATACTTTTTTGCGACAAAGGTCCGATTTAGGTCATCATACAGTAAAACTGGTCCGATTTAAATGACGATATAAATCATATTGATTTGTATTCTCCACCCTGCTCACGAGAGTACGAAGCTCGTGCTGCATCCGGGACCACCGAAGCTGATCGAGCTGATCCCTGTTTTTTTCTCATCTTATCAGCGACTTTTTGCGACAAGATGTTTCGGTGACTCCCTCTTACGGTTCCTATCTGTGCCAGGATTACCGATTGGCAGGGACAGTTTTGACGCTGTGTTTGAACATAGCGGTGGAACCTCGGAGTCATCGCGTCTCTGACCTAAAGCCACACCGACAAAGTTGACTGTCTGACATTGGTGAGCGTTTGGCAAATCGTGGAAGGGTGTTTTTACTGAAAGAGGTTTTGATATGTAACCCTTTAAAGGAGCGGTGCAACAATATTCAATTGTAATGTTTTTCACTTTACACGAGCTTACTGGCACTAGTGGGACTCATGGATACTCGCACGCAACGCCACTGGCCAAGAAACTCCTTTGTTGCGGTGTAATTTCAAGGACAAAAGCGATCATTTTCATGCAATCTCTCCTTTGCAAAGTTTGATGACGTAACGTGGGGACCGCAGTACACCCATATGACGATATTTGAATGCGGTTCATAGATTCGACCCGAGCATTGCGTGGGCACTCGATTTGGGCTCGTGATAATTACTAGCTCGAGAAGCATTCGGGTAGTGGCCCGTGTCCAATCGCTGCAATGACGACAATAGCCGAGCCATAACAATGTCTGGAACTCAGCGCGTGTCCTGTGCTTTGCCAGCCCCAGCGCGTGGCTATGATCAACATTGGCGGCATATAGTCGGCTCCAGATCACCTGGCCGCTTGTTCTGGCTGCGAGTTGAGGGGATGAACAATGCTCGTTTTTCTTTAATTTTTTTTCTGGGAGTTCTATTGCGTGGGGTGAAAAACAAACGCGTGTTTCATAGGTCATTAACGTCAGCGATCCGTTGTAAGCGGTATTTGCGCAAATTTCAAAAATTGTTGCATCGCCCCTTTAAATCAATAAATGTGTTTACAAAAAAACAAAAATGGCGGATTGTCGTCACGTGGAAACTCCCAATGGAAGGCTTACAAACACAGATACCCACGACTAAAAGCAAAGCGTCAATGCTGTGACTCGCGAAACGGGGGGAACGCCTCGACATTGCGCTCTTGGAGCTCTGCTTGGTTGGTAGCAACAGTTCGTAGCAGTGGCGGATCCAAGGGGGAGGGGGTTGGTTGGTTGGTTGGTTGGTTGGTTTGCTGCGTGACGAAAATAATCCCTGGAGAAGGGAACAAGAGGAACAGAGGACTTGGTCCGGGTATCGAACCCGGGACCTCTCCATTACAGCTGGAGCGCTCTACCAGCTGAGCTAACCAGGGGTTAGACGTCAGTAGAGCAAACATGTTCTATCAGCAGCCACCAGTCTAACACCAACAAGGGTGAAAGGCTTGCATTTTACACGCCTAGCCTCGCTGACTCGCTGTTTCACGCCGCGCGCTGATCTACCGGCCGGTTGGCGTTCGCGCGATATGGTTAAAACAAATCTGGAGGCTGTACTTGTGCCTAGCTGCGGTCGCTAATCTTTGATGTTATCGGAGACCGGCGCGGTCTTTCTGCTGTGCCGGCTGCGTTGGGAAGGGGTTGTGGGAAACGGCGCGCGCTAAACGAAGCAGCCGGGCGCGGAGCACGGAAGTGGGATCAGATTTGATTGGATGCATTTCAACAATCGAGCTTGTAACGTTACGCCAGAACGGGTTAATTTTTTTTTTCTGTGACGAATTAATTTTGTGATTACTTCCTCGGCAACAAAGTAACTGTTTCGTAACTCCCTGTACCTAACGAAGGAACATTTTTATTACCCTTTTGAAAACAAACTTTCCGGTGAGAAAGTAAATGTGTCGGTCCTTTCCGTATTCAGAAGGGAGAAGGGAGGAAGGTGTTTTATTTCCTTTCTGTTCGCAAAGACAATTAAGTGTCTTTACTTAATTGTCCATCCCGGGGGAAGGGGGGGGGAGGGGGAATACAGGAATGCCTTTTTTCAGCTAAAAGTGAATTGATGGGGATTGCCGTGGGACGTGGGGCGCTGTCGTGGTGCAGCATCCAAGTGCGTGCAATGCCTGGTCGCACACGTGTCACCCTCTTCCTAAAGGCCCTGTCACACTGAGGCAACACGACGGCAACAGCAACACAACACGTCGTCCAACAGTCGGGCAACTTGTTGCTCGCTCCCCGTGTTGTCCGACAAACCTGTCACATCGCGGCAACAGCACGACAACACGAACGACAACTAAAATGTTGCCTCGGTATGACAGCTTTCGGCAACAAAAACAGCAGCAACTCGTGTTGGACAACGTGTGTTGCCCTGATCGCTGGCTGAGCGAATTTCGGGCCGGCAACACGACAACATAGATAGCTTCGATGGTAGAGTTAGTCCCCTATCAATAACGTCTTACTCAAATAAAGGCTTGGAAAACGTTATTTAACAATTTAGGGCTGGCGTGCAGCTAAAATTTTTTTATTAATGTTTTTGCTTACGGAAAGCGATTTTCGAAATGTTCACAGCTACGGTCGTGAACGTTCACTGGTTTTGAAATTAAAACTGCCGAGAGACCAGCTGACATTACTGATAATTAAATAAAATAGCATGCCTACTCACCCGCTTATAAAGTATAATAAAAATAATCCAGAAAACCAAAGAATAAAATATCGAAGCATTAAAACGACCACTCTGATCATGATTGTTGATGCTTGGAACTTGGAACCAGCCGCTACCAGGCACCTGATTTGTTTTAAAAATACCCAGGACGTTTTGGCGGATGAAGCGATGACATAGCAGGCGGTAGGCAAATGAACAGCGTTGAAAAATATTTATTCCACCGATTGTTATCAAGGCCGATCGTGTCAGTGTCGCTGTTTTGAAGCACTGTCAGTTCAGTCAAAGCCGTCTGTTCAGTTCAACATCACGCTACAAAAGACGCTTTGGGGTACTGCTGGTGTTAACTCAATTTCACAGAAGAAATAGGAATTGCACGAAAGAAAGAACCGGGCAGAAACACTTCATACGGTGGCGTAAATCCCGAACATATATCAGCGATGTCACTTTCCTCGGTTAGGGCTATCTGCTTTGTCAGCGAATGAAGCACATTGCGATAAAATAAAGAGCGGAAAATACTCCCCGTGTCAAGTTTTCTAATCACAATCACTGGATGATGTCGTATTGTAGTAATTTCCGGCCCTTCGAACGCACTAGCACTTTGCAGAGTCACATTTCCAGCGACGCCGCGCCGGACACGAACGAAGGTAAACAATCAAGATGGCGGAGTATTCCGCGTGTTGTCCTCGCCGTCAGCGCGGTGTGACAGGGTTGTCGGACAACAAATCGGGCAACACTGTTGCCGGGCGGCAGCAACATGTTGCCCGACTGTTGTTGTTGCCTTGATGTGACAGGGTCGCCGGCAACACGACTTCCCCGTGTTGCCGGATAGAGTTGTCCAACTGTTGCCTCAGTGTGACAGGGCCTTAAGCCTTTCGAGGACTTCCTGATAAAAGTTTGATTGACAGTTTGGCCTGGAGGCACAAATTCTTAGTAAATAATCCCCTGAACTCTCTCTCTCTCTCTCCAAAAAAAAAATAAAAGAAAGGAGCAATTGTCTGATTTTTAAATTGATGGTACAACGTTGCTCAAAATTTGCCCGGTCCACTGTTTTAACCTTCACAAACACAATTTTACTTGAGACGCTTTCAAACATTGCATAGCAACTCTAGCAAGTTCAAATTTACACTGAGTCTACAGCGGGGGTTAACCTAACCAACTGCAATGTGAAGGGGAAGCAACAGCATTGTCGATTCGTGCACAGTGTTGCCATTCTCGTTACTTTTCTGCCACACCACGGTAAACAAATACGCAAGTAATTTACCCAAACGAAGCTTCAAAAGGAAGGCACAAGGGGACACGGTCGCCTTTTTTTTATATACTAAGAAATGCGTTCTCCTCCCCCCCCCCTTTCCCCTCCTCCCGGTGTTCCTGGTAGTGCCCGACTGATGAAAGAAACTGACATTCTTACCGTAATAAATCAAACATAAAAAGTAAAAAAAATAATACTTTGTGCCCTCTTCTGGTGGCTTCCCTCATTTTCTTCCATCTGTTCTTTTGTTGGCATTTCAAGCCTGCATCTTTGCTTCTGTCTTGTTTTCTGTTCGGTCGCTTCCGCTTCAAGTGTGCAATCCTCAACTTTACCCTAAAATGTACAAGCCTATCCCTGTACAAAAAAAAAAAAGAGAAGAAGAAAAAAGGTCATTTTAGAAAGTTGCGGGTTCAGGATGTTCTGGTATGAAAATCCTTGGAACACACGCATTCTCAAGCGAGCGCGGCACTCCCTCGACCAAGGAAGCAGGATCCTGCTGGCCCTGTTGAGCTGCCGTGACGCCAGTTATTTCTCAAATGTGTGATTCCAGCTACAATTTTTTTTAATAATAAAAAAACTGTTTGAGATAATGTGTACAAAATACAGAGAAATGATCAGCAAATACTTTCGCGGCATTAGGACGCTCAAATATAATTCTTCAACTGTCCGATTTAAAAGAAAAAAGCGATTATTATTCATCGAGAAATCACCAGCCCTGGCGAATTCCAAAATGCAGGACCAACTATGGAAAACAAAAAATTAGTTATGTTTTACCGTCTATTCTGAACGAATATTTTGTTAAAAACATAGATATTGTGCAATTGTCAAACAGCCCAATATTCAATTTGTTCATTTGATTTTCTCTTTTTGACCACTGTATTATATGTACTCCGTCGTAGCTGCTGAATGGGGGCCCGAGCCTCGTCAAGCTGCATTTCTGCAGCTTTTTCTCCGGCCTCCCATTCACCACTTGTATTTGTGGTGAAAAATAAAGTTCGTATCGTATCGTATCGTATCGTATCGTATCAAATGTATTTGCAAGATACCAAATTACCACAAAAAGTATTTCTACAGTATCTTGATAGAGTATTTGACCCACTAGTCATTCCGACCAGAGCTCGACGTGATTTCACCGCTGTAAGTTCAAACTGTGCAATGTTCATGGGTATTGAACAGCGCAAATGTGCAGAGCGCGTGCTTGCGGATTGAGGTTCCCAGTCTACTTCGGCCGTGCTTTTTTTAACATTAATTGCTTCGTGTGTTTGCCACAGTTAGCCAGATCGGTTGTCTGGCTTTCACTTGGAAAACCGCTTTAGATCTAGCACGCGCGTGGCTCAAGAGCGCACGCTCCCATAGGTAATTATACGTTTGCAACCGGGCCAGCGGGTCCACGTCTGGATAATTTGGGCGCAGCTTGCGTTCAAGCGAACTTATGCATGCCTCGCACGTGGCAACGTTTTAACACCACCTTCCACGTGCCACGGGCTCTTTCTTCAACTTGCGTCCCCCGTTATTTTACGGTGTCGAAGAAACGCCGCAAGGGGGTGCGACATAAATAAAACCATCCTACCAAAGGCTACTAATGGGATTGGGGTGCTCTGAAGGGTGCATCCATCCGCTCCACGAGTGTTCGTGCGGAGAGGCGCGATGAAACGTGACTTGAACTCTGGCGTGTGCGCAGTTCTTTGCTGTCACGTTTCTCCCGCGTATGCTGGACTTCGCGCCCTCGACGCAGCGCTGTGGGAGAGTTCACGAGCACGTGGCTTTCGCGGAAAGTGGCGAATTTTCGGGAAGTGTCTATACATTTTGTGAGACGAATTACGGTATTTAATATTGCTTCGAAAAAATGTAGACGCTATAGCAGCAGCTGCTGTGCGTGGACCGTTCTCTCATTCAGAGGTTATAAGAGATTTTCTGAAAATTTCAATGGGAAAATGGCGCCCGTTTTTGGTAACTGACGCCATTTTCGCGTTGAAAGTTTTCGAAAATTGCTTATAACTTTTTGTCTGAGATAACAGTTTGTTAGAGAACTTTGGCATTTGGTTCGGACCGCATCATGCGCTACATTTTGGTGGACAATAAGCGTTCGGCAATGTCAAGTTTATATTTGTGGTGAAAATAACCCTGGAATTCGTCTTTGGGACACCCTGTATTCTCGAACTCCGCCGAACACATGGACGAAAGTCCTCTTGTCCAATTTAGTGCGCCTTGCTGTCCTCTTTTCTTGAGGGTGACGAATAAAGTCCAGCACTGAGGCCTTGTCGCATCGAGGTCGCATTGCGTTCCATACGGGTTGTTGCTCAACGTGTATTGCCTCTGCTTAGAGCTGCAGCGACGTCGGTGGGAGAACAACAGTGACGACACCGGCGTTGTGTCGCCTCCGTCACGGCATTCTTTTGGTCGGGGTCGGTGCCGCTGTGTTGCTTACTTTACGGCAATGGCGGTTGTTGGGGATATTTCGCAGCGTGTTCCGTGCGTGTTCTGTGGGTGTTCATTGTACGTACATTGCGCGACACTGCTAGCGTGAGCACGGCTTGGGCGCTTTTTGGCATCTAACTTCGGAAAGCTAGGTTTACCCTAGAAGGGTATGCACTGGGCTAGTTGGTGATCCGTGTGTTTGAGGTTTACCCGGCGGACATCAAACTTTGCCACTGCAGTCCTTAAGGGACTCTGCCACTCTATACCTCGTTGCGGGCACACATAACTGCAGTTACGCTAAGCTACAGTTACCGCACTACCGGGGGGGGGGGATCCGGCTAATTCGTCGAATGGCAACTTGTCGAAAGGAGCAATCTGTCGATGGATGATTCGTTGAATTTGTTGAATGACGGTCCGAGGTAAATTGTTCATAGTTTCTCGTTACCCTTTGACCTAATTTGTTTTATTTGTGTTTAGACTAGAGACAGCGCCCTTGTCAGGTTACAAGACAAAGAAAAATCACAAGAGGGCGAAGACGGAACAGAACTTTGAGAAGACGCGGCCCAGTGGTACACGCGCGACGTTGTGACCGTCCCCTATCTGCACCATGAATGCGACAAGTTTTTTATCTTCGACAAGAAAGAGCAAATACCGTACGGCGATTTTACGGATTACTATAGGACAGCATTTGCTTCGACTTTCAGGAGAAAAATATTTTTCGCTTTGAAGAAGGGGCAACGAGTTGGTCGTCGACGAGTTGGCTCAGGCCCTACCTGGACAACGTTTTGTTGCCTTTCCGGCGCCCCAGGTCGATTCAGGCGGTTGGTCCTCGATGCCGCTTCATCTAGCAACACCTGGTCCCAAGGTCACCCTTCCGCTGGCACGAACCCAACCCACGCTGGGAGGCTGCTGATCCTCGTCGCGGACGCCCGGCCGCACCAAGACGACGGGCCGCGCGACTGCGTTTCCGGAGACTGACGGGCTGGTTCCTTCGAGTCATGACGGCGCCAAGGAGATTGGCGGGGCAAACGCGTTCGGCCAGAGCGTTCGGCCAGCGCGCCTTCGTCGCCTCTAGCCAGCTGGACAATGAAGGCCCCGGAAAAGCAGGTGTCCTTCCTCTGTTCGACCGGGGAATTTCTGGGTTAATCCCGGCCGCTGGCTCGACGGTGCTTTGCTGGACTCGAAGGCAAAGGTCGCAGATTTCTGCCTTACGGCGACAGCTCGGCGGACAACGAGGGACCCCAGTGGTGACCTCTGTGTGGCAAGGGTGTCCCCTCGTGTATGTGCTCGTGTGAGACGTGCAGGGGCGGGGACTGATGATGTGTCACGGATTTCGACGCTGCATGGATTGGCTGCGACGAAATACCGAACCCTATATAAGGCATTGAGCTGCGACTGCGTCGTGCTTCTGTTTGTACATATGCTGTAATTATGCAATTAAACAGTGTCGAGAGTTACCACCGGCTCTCCTGCGTTCCTGACATGCACCCTGCCCCGGTCCCCGGCTCCCCGCCGTGCTTTGTACGCCCCCGACACCGCTCGGTCGCGACAACTGGATGGCAGCGGCGGGATTCGACTTCACCGGACCATGACTCCTGCAGTGGTGAGTGCAGTGCCTGAGGCCCTCTTGCTTTTGATTTGCCAGACCTAGCAGCCGTGGGTCGAGTTGGCAGGGGGCTGGGGAAAATTGTATCCGCACAGAGTAAAGTTTGTACTTTGACGCGATAGTTTTTAAAGTAAGTGAGCCGGAACACTGAGCAAGTCAGCGGATCTGCAGACGTTGCGTGGTGCCAGAGTTGGGTGCTAGTGCTTGTACTGAATTGGGGATTGATTTGGGGCAAGCGAAAACGAAAGCCGCACATTATAAAACTCATCCGCGCCGCAGAAATTAGCGAGGAGGAAACTTTAGAGTGTGTGGAGGCTAAAACGAGAAAAAGAGTTTCTCGAGAAGGACAAGGAGGAGCGCGAGAGTGTATGGCGGGCTCGTACTCTAGCTCGGAGAAGGCTTGAGCTTGATGCGTTGAGGCAGGGAGTGTCTGTCTCGGAGAGCGAAAGGTAGTAGTAGAGGTAACAGACTCAGCTACCTAGCAGCGACATTTCTCACTGGTTCTGGCCGTACGAGGGCAGATCCGAAGCCGCGAGAAAAAGACCTTGTGTCCA
>JAZHYW010008200.1:0-11272 GCA_037355805.1 Ixodes ricinus | reverse complement strand
TTGCGAGTCACATGAGTAAAAGTGGAGCAAGATATGTCAGCATGAAACAGGGTTAGGAAACATTTATTTTCCTATTAAAGGCCTTCACAGTCTATGTCAGTAGTCCAAATGTATTATGACAATAACAGCGTTTGCTGCTCCAAAAGGTTCAAATGTACCTGTTCAACCTTCTCTCACTGAGCGAAAGACACCACATCAGACAGATTCTTTACTTTGAAGCCCTGAAATCGTTTCACATAACGTAAAAAGACTGAAAGCAATAACAGGCATTGGTTGTAATGACATATACCACGTTATCGTGTGGCTCAGAGTTCCGAGGAATGTCAGGTCACAGCCTGAAATGCTTTCGCGTTGGTTTCTCGGGTGAATCCAGACGGCTTGTCATTCTAGTCTGTTAATTTCTTTTGTAGTTGACGAGAAGAATTCGCAGGAATTTTTCAGAGATCAGATGTGCTAAGCGTTTGGCGTGACTCCGGTCAACACCTTCTGGGCAGCTTAGGATGGGTGAATCTTCTAGATGTGGCTCAACTATTAGCTGCAAGGCTTCGAGAATCTTTGAAGGTGGGAGAGCTTTGACCGCCTTTAAAAAAAAAAAGTCAGAAATTGTTTTCAGGAGAGCTAGGAACTCGGGCTTCGGATAGTGAAGTTCACAATTTTCTTGTGCGCTCAGAAGTTTGTACAGAGGACTGCTAGTCTTGTTTGTCGTCACAAACAGAGATTACGTCCTTCGTCCACACGTACAAGTCTCTCCCGCTCAGCTGCTTGGTGAAGTAGTAGGAACGTGGGATCTTGTACGAGCTGGCCACTCCATGGAGCACAAAACACAGGACTCGGTTTGCAAGTGTTTCGTTCTTTGTACGTGGTGCACCGCTTTCTGGCTTGTCTCGGATATCAAATACTACATCGGACTTCCGGCCATATATGCACTATGGCTTTATTGCTGCTTCATCGATTATTAACAAAGCCATGTGCTGTTTGTGGCTGAGAAAGGAAGCCTCGTGAATAAGCCTTTCTTTCATGGCGTCACTCATTCCAGAAGAAGTTGAGCTGGGACCTACGTAGAGCTGCAGTGTGCACTTATGTGGCAGTGTCAGCAGATTAGTCTGGGCATGATCATAACCTTTTGGTGAAAGAAAGCGCCATATGACACACACTCTTATTACTTCTTCGGGATAAGACTGGAATTTCTTCTGGTATCCGTCAACTTGGTGAGGCAGGAAGACAGCCTTTTTCTCTCCCTTTTCAGCGTCTGAAGCAATACTTTTCAAAGCTGAGTAGCGCTTGTCGTCACGATATGAGGAGATTACCTTTCTCTCTGCTTCTAGTTGCTGCTGTGTTTTTGAGCAACTGGAGCGATAGTACGCTACCTGCGAACGAAGTCTTGCTATCATTAAAAGATATCGACTTGCTCGCTGCGCATCGTTGTTTGTTGTTTGGGTACATATAGTAGCTTTCTGTTTGATTTCACCTCCCGGCGACTCGAGCACTGCATTCTCGCATTCTTCTGGCTCTGCCTTTCGTTTTGATGGCTTCCTAGAGGGAGCAGTGTCTCGGACTTTTAGGGTCCTACGTGCTTTCTTCGCACTGGGTGCTAGGTAAGAAGGATACCCTTCAAATACGGTTGGTACGGCACCAGGAACCAGTTTTCTTATTTTACGGTCACTGACGTAGTCACTCGCCAAGAAGTGCTTGCTGCATACTGCGCAGTTGAGGGTGATTTGTCATTAATGACGAGATTTTCTCAAGAAATGTCTTTTTGCCATTTGGCACACAGTTCCTGGTCAACTGGAAACTGGTGAAACGACACACCGGGAGTCTTTCCGAACCGCGACCGACAAACCGGCACACAACAGTACACCATAGCCACAATATTGATATGCGCAGCTTGACTTCACAAGTTTGTGAGACAAGCATGAGTATCCATGAAAAAGTCGATGCAGAAACTTACTGAGAGACGTGACGCTCGTCAGCAAGGCGCACGAAGCATGAGGCACTTTCGTTCACACGCACAGCGGCAAAAACAACACCTGGAAAAACGGGCCCGCGCGCTCGCCGGCTTCCTCTCCAAAACCATCCGGCGCCAGCGCACCACGGGTTGGCTCGCAGCGCGCTCTCGCAAAGAACACCGGTGGCGCAGCGCAGAAAAAATGCATTGCCTCCTCGGCGCCTGCTCAGGCCATAAGCGAGCGTGCGCGTCGAGACCGGCCGTGCTCTAGGTTACAATTGAAAACGAGCGTGTTGGTTACAATTGAAAACGAGCGTGTCGGTTAATAGATACAAAACTTGAAAGTATAAAACAGCGAGGACGGGGACAGGAACAGGACATCTTTCATTTTTTAGCAACAACATAGAATGGCACAACGAAAATCCACCCCCAAAAGTCTCAACGTTCTCAAAGAGGGAAAGGAGATAATAGTTAGAAAGGAAAAGGAATACACTAAATATAAAAGTTAGAAAAGCGCTGGCGTCACTACGAGGTATCACTAATCCAGTTATATCTGATTACTTAGAGTTTTACCTTCGTGATTGTCAGTGATAATGAAGGTGCAGAATTATTGTTGTTTGCAGTCCCAAAGGGAAATGTACTATAAATATAAAAGTTAAAAAGCTGTAGCGTCACGACGAGAGTCTCTAGGCGACGGTGAAGAAACCAAAATCTCCATGTCAGCCACGTCCCTGCCGGACTCTTGAGCAGGAGCAGCATCTTGACGTAGAGCGTAGCTGTGATCAACTGAAAAAAAGGAAGGCTTTTACAAAAACTGTAAGTAAGAAAGCAAGTTCAACAGTGCGGAAAGTTGAGCGAGTTGGTTGTTCAGCTTAGCTGGCAGAAACAGTGCCTCTCTGTGTACTTTTACAGCGCCTGTCTGTATACTCCTTGTTTCTTGTCCTTTGTGAAGTTGCGCTGTTTCTACCAGTTTAAAAGCAAGCTCACAAGAAAGAATGGGAGTAAAAGGATAGCACAAACAATATTTGGCCACCACATTATTGGGCCCCCTAGTCGACTGTTCTCCAGTAGGGTGCACGAGTAGTATTTGCACAAACATAATGCGAGTTTTGTTTCGAAATTACGCGCTCCAAAACGCACCTCGCGTTATATTCAGAATTGAGCTCAGCTACGAGGCGTGTGAGTCGGGAGAAAGCCGCGGAATGGAGGGAGCTGAAGGAAACAAGGGAAGGGAACATCCAACGAACATCGCGCCACGTGAAAGGAGGAAAACCAATCTGGAAAGAACCAAACTCGTTGCCCTTGAAAAACAAGGCGGGCGCGAGAGGAGCTGCGAGGCGTACAGCGCGAGGGCGAGAGCGGCTTGAGCGAGGGCGAAGGTCGCCCCTCGCTGCTGCGTTGAGGAGGTGTTTCGAGCTTCAACTTTTGAGTGTCCACAACGCCACACTTTGTGAGCGCTGCGCCAAACCGAACTTGAAATTCTTTGTTCCGCCTGTGAAGTGCTTTTTTTTTTCCCATATTTTCGGGAGTCTTTTGCATTTCGGCGTGTTTCGTGCACTGACGGACCTCAAATGGAGAAGCGGACCCAGTACAACGCATCTTTTAAGAAGAAGGCAATCCTCGTGTCCGAAGACGTCGGCAACTCGTGTAGCGGCGCGACGCCTCGGAGTCAACGAATCGACGATCCGGGGATGGAGGAAGAACCGCGATCGGATCTTCCGTGACGCGCCTACCCGGAAAGGCCTTCCGTGGACCGAAGAGCGGTCGTCACCCTGATCTTGAAAAGGGACTCGCAGAGTTCGTGCAGGGAAACGTCGCGGCCAATTCTCGCCCGTGAATGCTGAAACATTTCAGCTGAAAGCGAGGGAGCTTGCGCGAGAGGCTGGTCTCTCTCGTGACACATTTAAGGCCAGTCGCTCTTGGGTCCAGAAGTTCACGCGTCGCGCTGGTTTTTTCACTTCGCCGGTGAACCTCAATATGCCAGAAGCTCCCAGCCGACTACGAGGAAAAGCTGGTAGCATTCCAACGTCATGTGATCCGCCTACGCACTCACCGCAACTACATGATTGGTCAGATCGGCAATGCGGACGAAACGCCGATCTTGGATATGCCGTCCAACTACGCCGTGAACGTTCGTGGCACGAAGGAGGTGCGCCTCCGCACAACGGGAAACGAGAAGACCAGGGTTGCCAGGTTGGGCTGTAATAGCCAAATTGGGCTAGTTTTATTTGCAGTTGGCGGGAAAAAATAGTAGTTGGCTATTTGGCTAGTATTGGGCTATTTCTGACCCGTGCATTGGGCTATTTCTGACCTGTGCATTGGGCAATTTCTGACCTGTGCTGGAACCAAAATGCCTGAAAGCACTTGGGTTTATAGGTTCAAATGTATTTTTTAGAGTAAGTTACGTGAACATTTGGCCCTTCAGTCCCTTAACCCTGATAAGTATGCGACAGCAAACAAATTCGTCTGTTTTTTGAGCGCCTTGTGTAATTGTTTACCTCCGAATCTTGTCAGAATGCAAGCGTGTGCTGTTATTCCTCCATCTCAACAAGTGACGGCGCGATTCCTTGCGGCCTTAACAGCACCTGTTCTGCGCATTCTTTAGGTTATGATTATAATGCAATTAATCCAGGGATTATTTTCGTCAGTCTTTAGGTTGTCTGTTGATTGGCGTGCACCTATATTTTGTGTTTAATTCTGCATAGTTTTCCCGTGACGTCATTCTGGTCACCATGCCCCGATAGTAAGCATCCCATTAGGTATGTTGTCATGCGCTTGTACGAGCGTTTCAGGAAGTTCGCCGAACGTGCAAGGGACGCCATTTCTGAGGCATTTGATGGATAAAAATGTATTATGTGTCTTTTGTGTTCAAAATAAACGTTTCAAATGATCAGGGTTTTTTTTGGCTATTTTTGGGCTATTTTTCTGGATCGACATTTGGCTATTTTTGGGCTATATCTCGTAGACGTTTGGCGGGTTGGAGTTCAAACACCTGGCAACCCTGGAGAAGACTCGTGTGACGGCGATGCTGGCGTGCGCAGCTGACGGACACAGCTGCCGCCCCTTTCTCATTTTTAAAAGGAAGACCATCCTGAAGAACGAGATTTTCCCTCTTCGCGTGCATATCAGGGTGCAACGAGAAGGGGTGGATGGACAGTGCAATGATGCGCGAGTGGCTTCGCGTCGTGTGGGACAATCGTCCGGGTGCGGCGTTGGCGAAGACGTCCATGCTCGTGCTGGACGCCTTCAGGGGACACTTGTCTGACAAAGTCAAGAATGCGATTAGGGAGGCCAAGAGCGATCTTGTGGTAATTCCCGGGGGCATGACCTCCCAACTGTAGCCTCTCGATGTTTGCATAAACAAACCCTTTAAGGATCGCGTGCGAAGAGAGTACGAGGAATGGCTGGCCGAGAACAACAGGGCGCTTCACACCGACGGGACGCGTCAAGCGGGCGTCGATCGCACAAGTCGCCCAGTGGATCGCGAACGCATGGGAGGCTATGCCGCGCTCAATTGTGTCGCGCGGTTTCCTGAAGTGTTTCCTCTCGAACAACATTGATGGCACGAACGACGATGCGATGTTCACGGACAGTGACAAGGAGAGCAGCAGCGACGACGAGTAGAATAAAAAAAAAAACGTACGTCGACTTTCGGTCTCTTTTCACTTTTTTTGTTCTCAAGTGCACTAGCATTACGCGGCCTCAGTTCGCGTTATGATAGTAATAATATTTTTTTATCTTTTATGCCATCAAAATCTACCCTCGCGTTATATTCATATGGTCGCGTTATATTCGTGCAAATACGGTATGTGGTCCAATGAAGCTGCAGAAATCTGCTCTGAAAATTTGATGGGAACTTAGCGAAGAAGAGAAGGTTGAAATCCTCCCTTATTCCCTATTTGAATGCATCAAAAGGAAATTCACCTTCGTTCTATGACAGGTTTATTTCAGAAGACTGGTCGTCAGGGTGACCACAGGAGCTCCGTGAGTCCGAACTGCCGAAGTATGTGTAGCTCGACGAGGGTGGCGAACTCACCTCTGCAAATTTATGGTGAATTGGCCTATTTTAAAACAAAACGTAAATCAGTTTCTTTCATGGGCTGCTTTATTTTGGAAGGCTGGGTGTTGGCATGGCAAAAGATGCACTGTGGACCGATATTGACGTTGATTATATCGCGTCATATAAAGCATGTCATTATAAACGGGCCTGAAATGAACTTCTAGCAGTACCTCTGACCATGTTCCTCCAGCTTTTTCCAGCTAATCTCGCCTAGTTCTATTGCAAAATTCTCAGGTCATGAAGACGATGACGTAAAGCAGTGGCGCTGGCAGTTGCTGCCACTTTATGTATAGTTACAGTGAAAAAGCTCACCATGCACAACCGCTAAACCTGGGGAGCTTTTGCTGGAAATGTCGCCATGTGTCGTCTCTGCAAATAATATAAAAATGTTATGAGCCCACAGAAGCAATATTTCAGACCCCATGTGGTAACTATTTTTCTAAGAGCGGGTTAATCATACTTAGTCACGAAATGCACGGAAGGTTTATTGGTCTGCTTACCTTTTGTGGGAAGCACACTTGGCAACGCATTGTGACGGAGGTGTCAAGGTCGCAGGAAAGCTGAATCCTCGATATGTAAGGAGAAAACTACCCTGTCTCATAGCTGCCATGGAGTCTTCCCCTGTAGACTTTGGTTGTTGCAGAACTGAACCCAGGCTTCGCGCCTGCAGATAAGGCATGGTGCTATGTGGGTGCCGTGAATGCTTACGAAAAGAAAATGTAGCCAAAATGTCCACAAACTAAAGCAAATCAGAGCAAGGACATTAACAAATGCATGACATCAACGCTCTGTGCACATCATGAAGAGTAAAAACATGAGTTACGCACAGATGCCCTACTATACATCTGTGTTGTACCACTCATAACCACGCATATGTGTTTATTTATACTAATGTTATTTTATTGCCTTTACCGCTTTTATACTAGAATCTCAACTGTATTTAGGGTAATAGTATTATTGTATACAAAATCAGATATTTTGTTCTAAGGCAGCTCGAGCCCATAGGGAGAAGTAAATGAGTTGACTGTAAATAGTAAGCTTAGTACCCCTGCCAAACGGAAAAGTTAATATATTTTCATTAAAGGTTATGGGACTTAATCAGATCAAGGTCTTGAGTGATTATACGAGCGTCGCAAGCTGATTTGTCGACCCCATAGTGTCATTCGATCGAAATTACATTACTTTTGCCATGTGGCCGGGGTATGATGCAAGAATTCAGTGACTGCACGCGATAACATCGCTTCCATGATTGTAAGTGACACTTGTCTGGCCGTGTCCGCGTTGACTACGTCTACCTAATTTCTAACTGTGATCTGTTTTGCTGTGTCCAATCACTGCGCGTCTCGCCATTTCGTCGAAGTATTTCTGTGTAAAATATGCATTCCTACAGCACTTATTGCGTGGCTCAATGTTTTCTCTTATACGCCTACCACGTGCCATTTTGTACCGATTATTTAGCGGTGTACTATTTTGCCCGTGTAATAAAATATTTTCGAGACCCGTTGCTATGTGCAGCTTTCATTTTAGCTAACAAGACACGTGTATGTGACTAAAAGCGCGTTACGACGGTCGATCGACGCGCGTTGCCTTCGCTTCGCCGCGCACCCCCAATGGCCTTCCTTCGCGACGTCACGAGAAGAGCACTACTGCCTTGTCTTCTAAAAGGTGTTGGCGCAACCCAAAATCCAGACTGCGCTGTGCAAAAAAAGTTTTTTTTTGTTTCCGTTGGATCTTTTTTATTTTTTTAACGCCTTTCACAAGGCGTTTTGTTCGCTCACGCTGCACATGCATTCGCGACCTCGCTGCACCAGGATAGAAAAGTGTGTTCATTTCGCGCGCGTGGAGGGAGGGGGTCAAAATTTTGACGTCCGAGTTGAAGGTGCGTTTATTACGCGAATAGAAAAAAAGTCGAAATTTCTGAGAGCCGACTCGGGGAGTGCGTTCATTACGCGAGTGCGTTCATTGTGCGAGTAAATACGGTAATGTCACCACAATTTTTCTCTGCCTTGTTTTTGTAACTGTTTGCTCCTGGCTCATCATCCTTGTTCAAACCCGAGTATGTGCACTCACTGGCCTTGAAACTGTGTCAACTTTGTACGTCTTTGTCTGCTCTTCTGCGGGTGGAGGCTTTGCGTAGAAGTTCGGCTTATGCTGTGCAGCCTGATGATCAAGGTACTTCTGGGTGGTGCATCGCATAAGATGAAATGCGTGGCTTTCCATCGGGTCGTTGTCAAGCATGTGTTCATTGAGGGTGCTGAACATGTCCTTCCCAATGAATGATTTGAGAACATTGCCAAGTAGCTTTTGGAAGAAATTCTTTGACGATGTGGACAAGTGTGCCAGGGTAGATCGGAGAGCTTTTTCACTTTCTCGACAAATCTCCACAACATCTCCAGATGGGTAGAGCAGCCCTCCCAAGGTTTTATGCCGTATAAGTGAGGAGATCGGATCTGTGGGAGCTATGGCCGTGAGTGCATCAATGCAGTCTGCACAGTGCAACCTTTTTTGGAGGTGACGAGTCACGAGCCCAGCAATGTAAGCAATAATCCTTTCGGATAATTCTGACACAAATCTTGGATCCGGCAAGTAATCGTGGTCGAGAGGAATATCGTCATCTCTATCCATGCTGGTGCCTTCTGATTTCTCCACGAGGCTTCTTCGAGCGGTGGACCAGTTGATGATATCCAGGGAGTCTTACTTCACTGAGCTGCTGACATGAAGGATTTTAATGTGCTCAAGAGGCAGGCAGTTTCCAGATGTGACATTTCGCACTTCCTTTACCACAATCAACTTCTTGAGCGCTGCAGCAGACTGTCTCGCAGTTGGATTATCATTGCATCCCCATGTGATCTGATGGCCCAGAAGAAACGTTTGAGGTGATCTTGGCTAAGATCGCCTAAAGTTACCCAAAAATCCGGCATGTTGTGTACCCTCAGAGGAGGAAACACCAAAAAGAAACAAAACACAAGTGTCCCTAATTGCTTTTTTTTATATTCAAAGTTTTTATGTGAAACTACGTCAAAAGCAACAGCCCGATTTCACGAAATCCTCCGATAATGGACTCCACAAGCTCCTGCTGACGAAACTCGCCAGCACGGGAATCCAGGTCGCTCTCCTTCCTTCGTAGTGTAACTTCATCCTGGAAAGACAGCATTCTTTCACTATCATTATTATCCTAAAGCTCGCGACATAAGCCCTTGTGTATAGGCGGCGCCGTCTTCTGTGTGGCCTGTGCTTAAAACTGCAAATAAATATATATCTACCTGTCGGTCTATCTACAGTTTGCTCTTCGCAAACCGTGATTTATGGGCTGATATTAAGTCGTTCAGTGGATGTCTCACTACCTTACTGCTTCCAAGGCTTTTAGGAAGAGGTGCTCATTGTAGGTGGAGCACTCACCCTCACCCGGCACGCAACCCAAGAGGAGCAGGGTTTGTAGTCCTGAGAAGGACTATTTTCTGGTTGCGTACAGGGCGGCTGCTGCGTCGAGCGGTCTGCTTGATGCTGCCCGCCAGGACCAGTCGGCCATCCACCACGGCCAGCCACCCCTCGTCCACCAACTTCTTGACCCGCTGACGTTGGGTCACATAGTTGGAGTCCATGGCAGCCCTAGCGAACCCCTCAAGAGATGTCTTCTGCTTTTGCAGGTCCCACTTGGCCGTAGTCTTTGTTGATGACCAAGCTGACTTGGTGCTGGAACAAGAGGTATGCTGCCAGCAGCACCTCAGACACGCCCTCGATGTTCTTGGGGATGAGGGACGGGAAAGCCGAGAACATCATCTGTCTCGGGTAGTTCGGCACGAGGCCGGTCATGGTGGAGTGGCGGACGGGCCCCAGCTCTGTGGCCTTGACCACATCCATGGCGTAGCCAGGGAAGGTGGCCACGACTCTGGGCAGGGTGATGGCGGCGGAGTCCACTGGCTTGGACTGCAAGCCAAAGTGCTGGATGAGCACATCCAGCTTGGCCCTGTTGGCCTCTTTCATCCCCTTGCGAACTTTGTCGAGGTTCGCTCCCCGGCAGCAGGCCGATCACGACCAGCGTCAGGCGGTCCATGAAGGCGCCCACCTTGGCTCCCTCCTTTGCATGGAGCTCGCTCACTCCTTTTGCCGCCATCTTCTCGGCGATCAGCTTGGCGTCGAAAACCTTGGTACTCGTATGCCGCCTTGAGCTCCTCTACGAGCTCCTTGGAGAGGTGGTAGTCCCCGACCTGGTCGAGGACCTTTCCCCAGCTGACCTCCTCAGAGGCAGTCTCCGCCTCCTCCGAGGGTGCACCAATGATGGTGCAGATGCTCTCGAGCGAGCTCTTGAACCGTGCCATCTCTGGCCGGCTTTGGGTGGATGCGGCTGGCGTACACCGCTTCCGCTGTGGGCTCCTGTGGGACGTTTGCCATGGCGGGTCCTGTGTTTGGTGGCGCCGGAGGGGAAGCCTCCTCCTCGGGCTCTTGCTCTTCTTCTTCTTGGGAGGGAGGGCTCACCTCGACCTCCTCTTGCGTCTCAGAGACCTGGGGAAATGGCCCAGCTGGTGGGGGAGGTGTTGACACCTCAACCCGACTCTCACTGGGTGCAGGGAGGGTCTCTGTGTCCCTGCTGGTGCTGGGGTCGCTCAGCCTTCTGACCACTGGGGCTGGGCTGGCCTTCTTGCCCTGGCCGAATTGGCCTGAAGATTGCAGGAGGGCGGATTCCAAGGGGTCCGCTGGTCGGAGCTCCTCTGCTCTCGATAGCACGCTCCCAGTCCTGGCAGAGCCTGGTCAAGCCAGAATCTAAGGACCGGGATGTCCTCACCACCCGCCTCGATGTAGGCCTCAAAGTCACTCTTTAGCGCAAGTTTGGTGGCAGCTGCTGCCTCTGTAGTTGTTCTTTTGCAGATAAAAATCTGCTAGGGTTACTCTTTGGGGCCAATTGGTCCTAAACTTCCCTAAGTCCATGCAACAATGTACCGGTACCGGCACCGGTAGCTGTGACAGCGCTGTAAAGCGCGTCCTATGGCAAAGATATAAACAACCGTTTAGAGTGCGTTGAATGACTGCCTTCATAGCTCTGTGGTTAGCAGCGTCTGCCTGCTGATCAAAGGGTCAACGGTTCGAATCCCAGCCGGCGCCGGTCTTTTTATTTATTTATCGACCCGCGGCGTAAGAGGTTAGATAGCCAGATAGATAGATAGATAGATAGATGGATACATAGACGAAAAGTAACCAAAGAATGCTATTCACATTAAAAACAACAACAGCAACAACAAAAACATGGACGAGAAATTACATATTGTAAT